>CAAKHB010002494.1:68588-84310 GCA_901007665.1 Aeoliscus strigatus
TTAAAGGAATGGGTGGATACATGCAAGAAAATCATTAGAAACATTGTTTTCTGATGTGATTTATACATTTTATTGCTGTTCCGTTTTCTTCTGAAACAACATTAAAAAAAGAGTGATCTCTTTGTAACCTAAATGAACCTTGAAGTCCATGGTAATAAAAAAGTCCATAAAAAAGGTAAATCCAAGTGAAAGCCAGAATATTTTATTTATTCCATTTAAACCCTCTTTCATTCATTTCATGGTAACATATGAGGGATCAGGCTGAAAATCAAAGCTCCCCAATGGTCACACACAAAATTGATTGTCCTGCCTGCAGCATATGAGTACAACAGTCACTTTGGGATTTACTTTGCTGGAAGAAACAACCTCCCACTCCACCTCCAATGTGATTATAGAACTGCATTCTGCTGACACGGACACATATGCAATTGTGAATATGTGTGTAGTGAGAGCAAGAGTGTCGAGAGCAGAGAGGAGCAGACAGACAGACTGACTGATGCTACAACCAGAGGGACATCAGGTCCTTCTTGATGTCATTTCTTGATGTTTACCTTAGGGAATGTGGTGGTGGTGGTGGTGGTGAGTGGTCATGTGGGTGTGGAAGTATGAAAGCAAGCTGTAGTGTGAGCACACTCCATCCACACGGAACCACCGTTTTGGTCTAAATACGTCACATTGGACTCTAGTTCCCAGAGTGTACTAATCTGAACATGGCACCCTTGCATTTCAGTGTTTACATGGCATACGCATCTTTCCAATGACGCCATAGCCCCACCTCTCCCCTAACCCGCATGTGCTAACCTCGCTAACCACAATAGCGACTGAACGTGTTGGTGCTGCGGAAGCTACTGAGTGTGATGTATGTTTTCATCGGTCAACACAAGGATCCCCTCATACACTGAACCATCTTCTTCTTTGTGTTTTTTACATCACACAAGTTTTATGCGCATGTTCTATGTGGTATTTTCTGTTTTCAGTATATTTCTGTGGCTACGTTACAGCGCCACTTACAGGCCCTGCTTATATACTACAGCATTTTGTGTGCAGATGTTTTTTTTGGAAAAGATTCTTGTCTGTCTCCATGTGGACATGACCACAGTTGAATAAAAGTTCAGGAGGTTCAAGCAGCAAGGCTACATTACAAATGTGAAAATTCTGTGTTTTGTATTCATCTTTATTCACAGTTTGCAAGAGATCACATTTTTCTAAGAAAACGGTCTGTGCCAGTTTTGTATGTAATTGTGACTGTGTTGACAGATGACAGTGGTCAGGATTTCTCCCTCCACACAACATCGGCTGTGTCATATTTCAGATTTCTAAAGAACTGGATAAAAGAGAAAACTGCTCAAAGGCTGCAAGAGAAATACAGAAAACGGAAGCAAAACACATATTTCACTCAATATTTGTTCACTTCAAACCTACAAATAAACATTTCATTAAACATTACCTCTTCAGCACATCCACTGTGCACTTTTAATGATCAGGTTTAATATTTTACCAGCGCTCACTGTGTCCACCATCTGGTACGTCCATCACCTTGCCAGAAGGTGGTTTTCAGCCTGAGTCTCTCCTTATAAGGGTATTGTTTTGTCCCAAGGATCATTATTTTATTCTGAAATTGTTAGAATTGCAGTGCATATCATGTGTAATACTCACAGATGATGGAGATTTGAATTATTTTTTATTGCACAGTAACATTTGTTTGGCCTGCTTTAGTTGATGGAAGCAGGATTGCTGTAAAACCCTTCAGCACACTGGAGTGTGGAAATGTTAGAAACATGGGCAGAGTGTGAATAGAGGGAAAAGAAGGGGAGGAGAAGGGTGTGTGGTGGGCGGATGGCGGCAGACTGCAGAGAAGGTCATGCTGTAAAAGTTGTCTCTTTGCGTTTGGATGTTATTCAGGCAAAATTCGTACAAATACCACAGACCTGAATACCACAGGATGCTTAGCGGTGTGACAAGGATCATCCTTTTGAACACTAAGAGAGACAAAGCTGCTCTTTACGTCTCAGGCAGACGCTCTCAACAGTGTTTGAACGCAGCATCACATCATAAGATGAGAGCAGTGTGTGCACACACACACACACACACACACATAGAGAGAGAGAGAGAGAGAGAGAGAGACATCACTTGGCTTCAGCTGAAATCTCAATACTCACAACCGAATGCTGGAAAAGGAGATGGCAGAGGAGTGTAAGTTGTCACCAACAGCCTAGCAGGGGATCTTTCCAATGTGCCTCTTTGATGTGCTGGATTTTTATTCAAAAGTTGCACATTCTGGTGTGATGTTTATGAATGATCTCCATTGTTATCTAAATACTTGAATAGTCCTAAATGGCTAAATACATCACCGTATGAAAACTTCAATTATTTAAGTAACGGGGTCCCTCAAACATAACTCAAAGCAAATGGTCGGACTGTTTTGAGATGAGAGAGATCCGGAGTCAGTTCTGCGTCATGAAAGTCCGGTTCAAGGGCATTGCGAGACATTTTGGAGGGGTGTGGTTGTCGCTCAGTCTGCAGACGGCTGCTGGGAGTGGTGGCAGACGCGTAGGTGTCTAACTATGCCTGATGTTTTTTGTGGTTTCCCTCTGTCAGTAACATGCTCCTAGAGGTATGCTCAGTATGCTCATCACGGTTCAGAGTTTGTGAAGTAATGCCCCCCCAACGAGACCGATAAAAGTGATCAGTGACCTGCCGCCCCATTCTTACATTCTCTCACTATCTGTGGGACTATATGACATGCTTGAAAATAAAGAAACATAATGTACCAAACCAAAAAAATGTGACCTACAATCTGTGAGATGAACTGAAACTGTGGATTTTGAGAAACGTTCCACCCCCACTGAACAAATACTGCACCTCACACTGCACTATTGGTGTACCTGGAAACAGACATACTGTGGTCTTCTTCAAAGACAAATATGAAGCACAAGGGTAGGAAAGGATTTGTGATGATGAAAGCTTCATCAAAGATAATGACATCCACATTACAAAGAAGAATCTACAGCTGGATGATACCGGTGTCCTGTAAAGAATGGTGTGCACAATAGGTCTGAGAAGATGATGGTTCTTGGACCCTGTGTCCCCTCAACCAAGAATTACATCACTGAAAGGTGGTATGGTGCAGAAAAAGTGCCAAAATGAAGACTAATAAGGGGTCAGAGGAGCCTTTGTCTCTGTGAAAGCCAGCAGCTGATTGAGTCCCTGATAAGACAGGGGTGATAGATGAGGAACCAGCATGTTTTCCTTCTTATCGCTCTCTGGAGCGATGCACTCTCAGAGCCACGCCATTCATTTGGAGAGCCAGTTTGGTCTCACCACCACCACGTCTGATTCCACTCATCGCTAGAATCCCAAGGCTACTCCAGCCCGTGAACATGAAGTAATCAAGGAACTGTTCTCGAAAGGGTAAACTCTTTCCCAAAAAATGTAGGTACTTTTACTTCATATTCATCTTTTCTTTTCATACGACAGATCTACTCCACCACATCTGAGAGGGAAACATGTTTTACTCCTCTGGACTCAGTTTCACTGGCATAATTTGAGGCTAAAGCTTTAGACAACATTCAAAGCTTGTGACCAGAGGCGAGTGTGGGAACATAAATACATTCAGGAATATGTCAAGGAGCCAAGACATTAGCATGTCACTGTTTCTTCAACGGAAATGTTTTCATTTGGTTATTAATCCTGCTGAAGTTCCCAGTCCGGCCAGCAGTTGAATTCCAACATTGTTCATTCAGTTTCAACTGATTTTTTTTTTTTTCTCCTTTGACACATGCAGTCGATGTAAAGGTCATAAAAACTTTCACCCCCACTAGTATCGTTTGCCATTTGCCATCATCTATTTTCTTCTCTGGGACTAAATCCAGGTTAGACATCAGGGGAGGCTGCTCGTGATGTTACTTGCCGTTATTTTGGCAGTTTTTTTTACATCATATTCAGCAGCCAAATGTGGAGGAGCGTCTGATCGCGATGCTGGGGAAGCAGAACGTCCTTGGCAACCTGTATTTCAGGCAATATTTGTAACATTAGATCACAAATCTCCTGTCCAGAGCAGGTGCGGTAATCAGCACGGGGAATGCAGGCAGAGAGGGCAAAAAAGAAGAAAAAAGAAAGAGAAAGACATTGGAAAAGAATATCTTTGTTTCATCTTTTATTTTAGAACCTGTCAACAGCTTTTAGTGGAGCAACTGTGGTTAGTTCCAGTGAAGCAGAGATAAGCGAAACCTCAAACAGTGTTTGTGAAAGTGATTCGAGTATAAGAATCCTCTCTGTCCGTCGCTTTACCTGACCTTTTACGTGTTTACTGCCTCGGATGTCCACACAGTGGGACAGGATTGCAGGTGACAATCTTTACATGTATTAAAGGACATGCTTGTGATGCAAGCGACATCCCAGCGTGCCAGCCGCGGTGACATTTTACGGCGTCTTTTATAGTCGTAAATGTTTTCCTCTTGGTATTTCACAGACGCGGAAGGAAGGGGACTCAAAGGGGCTCTGTCTCGTCCACTTACCTCTCATTTTCTGTCTGGGTAATTACACCTGAAATAGTGGGAGCTGAGCATGGCTCCAGTCAATTTCTCCACCGGCCCGTCACGTCAGGGCACATACAGTAAACACAAGCCTTGATACGCTCAGGCAGACACACATACATGCACACACACACACACACACTCAATAGACCCTTTTTTGTCGCATTTTGTCTCCTCGTCCTCCCCCGTAGCACCTCTCTTTCCCTATTTCCTCAGCACAGCTCTGGATCTACTAGGTGTGACATTCCATTGTGCTTTTTAATCACCTTGTTGGGTTTGTCCATCTGGAGCCAAATAACTTTATAGATGATGGTCATAAAACCCATTTCCTGTCAACTCCAGCAGCAAACACAAATTCACGGTCACGTCTAAAACCATGAGCGTACATTTTGGAGACACACAGATAGATGTCTCACTTGTAATTACGCTTGTCAAATGATTGAATCATTCATGATTATCTGTGCTGCTGTTGATTCCTTGAACTAAAGCATTGCATTGAATTTTCCTGTGCAAAACCAGAATCATGCACGTGTAAGACACGCATGCACGCACGCAAACACACACAGCTGTCACACTATCTCAGATTACTTTCTGTCCATTTTCATGCATGTTTTTAACCTGGGTCACAAACGGTTGTATCATGACAGACACCTCATGCTTCATGAAGAAGGCGGTCAGATACTGTAGATGTGTCTTTTTCAGGGTGGAACATCTCTGTGACAGTAATTTAAACATATGCATTCCAAGTCTCAGTCTCAGCGTGGTTCCACTGGTAACACCCAGAGGCAGCCACCACAGATGGCGGTCTGAGCGCTGCCGTGTTGCACCGGCTGAAATCATTCTTATCTCGTTCCCGGGGAATGTCTTTGGGTGTCCTTGGAGGAGAGTGGTGAGGGAGGGAGGGGTGTGTAGATGCGGGAGAGGAGGGGACAGAGCAGTGGAAGGGTGGTGGGATGTGTGGGGGGGTCCAGGCATTTATATTCCTGTCTCCTCAGTGACGAGGTGGCAGAGGTGGGGAGGTGGGGAGGTGGCTGAGCGCGGCACAGCAGGAGCTTTGGCAGGATTGTGGCAGAGCTTCAAGAATCAAAGATGTGATGTCACAAGATCTCAGCATCGTCCATCACCTTTTGGCTGGAGAGGCGGAAATAAACAATGTGACTTCAGACAGAAGAACAGAAGCCGTGTGGACAGCCTGAACCCCCCAGTTACATGTGATTAAATCTAGACAGTGATAACTGAAACATTCTTTTCAAAACAGGCTGTGAAGCGCAATCATGTTCATGTCAGGTCATCAAATGATGCTGCTTTATCACAGCGGCACCAGTCTGTTACTGGCATATTTGTCCTTTCTGATACAGAAAAAGCACCTACTGTTGGACAAAGTCAACTTGGCTGACCTCCTTCATTGGTCCTATTAGTGCTTGTATGGTTATTTGTTTTCTTATCTCATTTGAAAAAGAAGCAAACATAGTTCAGAATGGTTTGTACAGTGTGTCATCAGTGTACGTAGACGAAATAACCAACATGTACACCAGGAATTCTACTTCTCTTGACTACTAGAACATGCTTCTTATTTCAGGAGATAAGGTTCCACAAAGCCTGCTCACAACAAAAAGTCAAACGACCGACAGTTCACTGAACAGGCAAACGCACGTGTCTCAGAAACACGATCTGCACAAATGATCCACTGACCTCATCTGACAGAGCTGTTAATGTGACCATACTCTTCTTGTGCTCTTTTGAGATCAATATATTCCCTGTTGATGCTGTTCATTTCAACCAAAATGCCTCAGAAATCGATACTCTAATACACACTCAACTATACCCAATTATATTCCGTCTAAATGGTTGTTTGACCCAAACAACTGCTCGGCTCAGCTGGCTGCTACAAATGCATGAGTTTATGCCAGAGTGATGAAGGAAGTGAAGCACTAAAATGAGATGTGGAGAGTTTGAGAGATCCCCAATGCAACACTATTGATCTGGTTGCAAAGATGAGTGTCTCACAGTCCTCCCGAGTATCATTTTACCATCAGCCAACACAATGGCTTTTCCTGTTTGCGCACTTTTCAACACACATGCCAGCACACTCATGCAAACATACACATACACACATCTGAGCTTGTGTTCGTGCTGAAGTTATTGGCAGAAAAGGTACTGAACATACAAGGAGACTCATCTCCAGCTGTTTACGTTTACATGACATTTACATTTATACAGGACACATGCACTTTTTCATATTAAGTACAAACTATTGTTAGTCACATGTTTAACATTGTTAAACATGAAAGAGACTATAAATGGGTTTAACATCTGCCAGAGCTTGAGCTGCAACTGGGGTAGGATTTGTTTCAGCAGTCACTCAACGAAATGGTCGTGAGGGCATGTGAGTTTGAATTTGTTTGTTTGTAAGTTCCCATCAACGTCCACACGTGTATCTGCATGCATTCATGAAGCTGAGTGGATCACAAACGCAGCTGCCCCATCTGTAGGAGCCCTGACCTCTGTGACCTCTGTGCTGCTGTGTCAGAGGCCTGATCGGACCTGAGCGGAGAAGGTGAGTGCCGGCTGACCGAAGCCACTCATTTGCATGAATAGATGCAAACACATTCAAACACCTGTAGGCAGGTACGACAAACACTCACTAGCACAGCTGAGCGGGAACGTGGGGGCACAAGATCCATTGTAACCGTTATATCTAATAAATGTTTTACAGAAAATGACTCGTGCTGGTATTATAGTTTATGGTTGAACCCTTTAATCAAGGCAGCTCGATATAACCCACAATTTCTCCTGTTATATGATTTACTTCAATTAAGTATATTGCAAGTGGACGACTCCCCCTGGGCTGGCTTTTATCGCCAGTTGTTAATTACGCTCACTCGCTTGCTTGCATCTGTCCGACTGAAATGGAGCTTTGCGAGGGGAAGAATAGTGTCTGTGTCATGGACAGCATATAATTCATGCACTGGCCGCTGGATCGTTTCATTCAAGTCCAAGGTTATTGTCCTCGTCACTTGTGTGTCTGCAGCAAACTGAAGTCACTTCTCTTTTGGGGAAAACCAGTGATTGATTTACAAATTAAGAGCTTTCATTTACTTGACATTCAGCTGTGGTTTTCTTAACACTGATGACATTTCCGCAAATATGTCCCAGTGCGGATTAAAGTCAAACAGTAAAGGAAGTGCAAAGGTCATGACCCTGTCACTGTGGATTACCAGCGGTGGATGTGCATAATCCACAGTACAGACCTTTTTTTCTGCTTCCACCTCTCTCACTCTCTGACTGTTTATTTGCCAGACTGTTCTCTGAGGGGAGGTGCTGTCACAGGAACAGGGGGATGCTGACAAGGTGCACACTGCTCTATTTAGGACTCACAGCCACAGCCGTGCTAAATCTAGTCAGCTCACATTTGTTTGTTTTACATGGGTGAGGATTTTCAGTGTTGGGTGGGGAAACACAAACACAATTGTGTGTGTGCGTGTGTGTGAATTTGTAGGATGTACTTAACACTGCTGGCTGATTTTTTCTTCATGCTTGCTCACTCTAGTTTGACATATCGTCATGCACTCATACTGTCTTCAAATAAAGTACGTTAACTTCTCTAAAGAATATCGTGATGTTGCACATCTAATTGAAACTCCAGGTTTAACCAGGACTACCAGGGCTACAACATCATATAAGCCTTTTGACATTCATTCCCAAAAACGATTTCATTTTGCTTCCCTTTACGACCCTACGTAGAGATAATAAGGGAAAAGCGATGCTGTTTTTCATTTGTGGTATGTGCCATGCTCACGCACCCTGTGCATACAAGTGCAAATGAAAAAAATATGTTTCTGTGTCGAGTTTGCATGTCTGCCTTGGTGTTCCGTCCAGTGAGAGTGAAGCTTCACTGCAATGAAGACAACAATTCTGTGTTGTCCCATAGAAGAACTTTGAAGCTGCCTTTCAACAGGTTGTAGGAGGTAGGAGAAAAAATGAAACATTCTAGCCCACATCCCTTGCAGTCTAAGACATCACCGCTGGTACAGATCCTGGTACAGATCCTTCAGCTACCACCTGTTAATGAAATCGGAGCACACCGTCATCTGACACCAGTATTTTTTCACTGTCACTTTCACCCATCATATTTGGTTTAAAGCTGGTGAACTTCAGGTCACCAACGCAATTGTGCTTCCATCAAACCTATTACAGGCCAAGTGAATCTGATTAGAACCACAATCTGTGATTGGTGAGCAGCTCTGGCTGATGCCATTATCTGAGAGAACGACTGTTTGCAGGGGGGGAAAAAACATCTGCCCAATCGAAACATTGTCCTGATGTCCACAATTTAATTATTGTTTTGCATTTATAGTTCATGTGTAACACGGGGGATCACCTCTTATAGAAACACACCAGACACCGTCCTATGAATCCCTGTTCAGTTTATGTGGAAAAAACCGATATTTTTAGACAGTTGCTATCAGCCTAACAGGCCAAGAATTACAGCCGCTCTGAGACAACAGAAGACAGCTGCCTGCAGCTATCCCAGCTTTCATAGCACATAAAGACACATCCAATAAACCCGAGCTAGTTATTGCCAAGGTGACTGTTTCTCAGAGAAAGCAAGCCAGGGCTTTTCAATGGGAAATATATGTTTGTCTGCCTTCACGTTTACAGACTCAGTGATTTAATCAGTGGTGTAGTGTTCACCGGGGAGGTGAGTGTGCGCACTGGTTGTCATACACATTTCCCCAAACAGATAACAGTCTGTAAGTGTACACCTCCCAATAAGACCCCCATGAGTCAGTGCCTATCTTCTCCATGCCTGAACCATAGTATCTATAGGTGTTCAAATTAAATCTCATTAACTAATCTTATGTTTCTTATACAGAGATGGAAACAGTATGCAAACATGTACAGCGACCAAACTTTTCACTGGTAGTGTCCGTATGCCTTGGAATGACTGCTCGTCATTTTGAGTCAGTGTCAAATTTCAGCTCTCAAATATTGAGGAATAAGAGTTTGACCAGTTATCTGCAAACATTCACTCACATCAGCTCCAGCTGGACAGTTCTGGTATTAAATCAGTGTGCACATATGAAAGTTTTTCCTGCATCTGACCCCAACTGTCAACTGGTGAATGGCAGGATTCACCCTGGACGAGTCACCAGTTGATCACAGGGCAACAGGAAAAGACAGAGAACCATTCACATTTACGGACAATTTCAGAGTAACCTTATTTGCCGATTTACCTTGGCGTGTCCCAGGCCAGGAATCGAACCATGTGCCTTCTCACTGTGCACCACCTCGTCGCGCTCCAAACAACCGACGTACAAATAAATCTTTCTATGAATCCACTGACAATTGTTAATACAGATTTGTTTGAAAGCTCTTGGGGAGGTATGTCAATGTCAGAAACATATGCCGGGATCGTCTGTGACAGGATGTGTCACTTGTGCTGCTCTGCTTCATCTGTGGGCAGCCAGAGGTCAAAACTCTCTGACCTGCCAGGAACCGTCCGTCAATCTTCTGTGACCTCTAGAATAAGTCACGAGGCTGGAAAATTCACCTGTTTCACAAACCAGTGTATCAGTTAGCCTGCATGACTTCTTTTGCGTATTTTTTGTGCTGTGGCCGATAATAACCTTTTCTGATCACGCTGTTTCTTCTGACTCCATACGCCATGCTGTCACTCAACCACAGCGGCTGAGGAAATGGGCTCCGGATTGTTTGGGTCAACACCTCGAAACGGGTCAGTGCGTCTGGATAACGGGGTTTGACGCCGCCTGCCTTCTTCACTCCTGAATCGTATGCAAATTAGACCTTTGTAAGATGGCACGGGGATGTGCTGCAGTAAAATCTATTCCCGAGTGAGATGAGTTTCACTTTTCGATGTGCAAAATATCATTACAGCACTCTGACATTTCCCAAGTGAGAAATCTGTCTTTCTTGTCCGTGGCAGCTGAGGATGTGGGGTCAGCTTCTGCCTTCGCAATAGATTTCTTGCATTTCTAATAACCGTATTTATAGTGTAGATGGACTCAAATGACTCGCACATAAAAAGTAGACGCACATCTTGTTGCTTAATTGAGCAAGACTTTTGAGATCACCTGCCTACCGCTCGTGCTATGATTGTAATGAGGCTGCGGTTATGCTGCCAGCGGAGGGTTATCTGCCATTGAGCAGCCTTGACATCCCCCTGTCTCCCACATTACCCTGCATGCATCCATCATCTTCAGGATGTAATTATCCCTCTGAAAACAGCACTTTTATGGAGTCTGCAGGATGCACTCGTAGGCATTGACAACCTCAGCAGGAAATGACTTATCAATCACAGCTCTGCGATTGTCAAATACTCCTGTTTTCTTTTTCTTTTCTTTCAAAGGACAGTACAAAAAATATTCTGCCTGTTCTCTCTTTTTCTTTGCTAAGGAGATAAAACAGTAGATGAAAAGCCCATTGTGTTGTGATAATTTCCCAGGGGTGAAGTGCATTGAGCGCCACTGAGCTGTGTCTAATTTGTCTGGGAAGGTGTGAGAGAGGTGCTCAAGAATGCTGGACAAAATCATGGAGTTTTTCATCACCTGCAGGTCTCCACAACTCCACATGCTAATGGTGAACTGCCTGTGTCTTCCAGCACCTGACAAATTCCAAAGGTATGCTAATAGACATTATGCACCTGATGGTTTCTGTTTTAGGAAATGAGTATCAGGCTGCAGAGTGGTATTGTTTGTCACGCTGACTTTGTTAAAATGTGATTCCTAGAGAAAATAGTGATTGATATTGCTGAAGATCTAGCCTGTAGCCACATTTGAACACCTATTAGAGATTTTGGACCAACATGTTTCACCAACACCATCGAATCGCTCTAACCTGTCTGGAGCATTTCAAGTCTCATTCCTGACTGACACGGCTGTGCAGTTAGTTGAACTGATCCGTGCACAGGAAACCACAGGGGACCGAACCCCACGGGATAACACGCTTTATTATCCAGCAACAGCTAAAAATACTGTAACCGCTCCCTTCTGTTGATTTAAACGTTCATGAATTCATGTGTTTCAAAATGTCTTACTTTATTTGCTTGAGTGATGCACTTTTATACAGCACTGCAAGAAATATGAAATATAATGTTAATTGAATTTAATAGCATGTTTGTCTTAATCCTAAATGTAGCCATAAAGTCAGAGTAACTGGAGGTTCTTTATGCCAGTCTAGTCCATTTATATATAAATAGGATATATAGGACAGGATGTATGTATATGCACATAGACAGAGGATATCCACTTCAGAGTACCAGTGACATACACAGGAGGGTATGACGTCTTTCCAATCTACCTTGGAAGAGTTTCTCTTGAGCTTCCTGAGCTTCACATACGTCTCACCTCCATCAGTCTGTCAACTCCAATCAAACAACTGCTTGACAAACGTCCTCTGAATGAAAATCTCCAAACTGCTTGAGGCCCTGAAGGACGTTTCTATGGTCTGGCTGAAAACACTGGCTGAGGTCCGCTGAGGTTTGGCAAGGCAGGTTTATTGCAAAAAGGCAGTTCAATGTGCTTTACAACTGAGAATGTGAAGTAGTATCTCTCTGTTCTTGCCTGATAGCAGTGACCAGAACGCATGACTTCCCAAATGAAAACGTTTTGGCTGATGAGTTTCTTTAATTTCTTTACAAATCACTTTTTTCCCAGAGGGAAGACACATAAGGTTCATAAAATAACTTCTCACATGACCAACAGTTAACACTGTGTTGTTTATTCAGTCTGAATTGATCCTTTTCACAACGTCTGAACGTGAAGCTGATAAAATTCATTGTGCCCCTGTTCAATTTATTCTTTCACAGCCATTTTACTGAGCCAGCACAATGCAAGAACCCCCTGCCCACCTTAATGGAACACGTCGCCTGCGGGTGCTGTGCTATTAATGTTATTAATTACACCTGTGTCGACCCTGCAATGACACGTCAAACTGGCTGCTGTGTAAAGTGGCGTACTGATGAAGACACAGCGACTGAGTCTCTATGTGAACTGAGGCACTTTGCAGGGACTTTGTAGTTCATTCCAGACAAAGTTATTGTGAAATAATTCAGGGTTTTGCAATATATATGATGTGGCAGGCACACAGCGCACATTGGTACAAAGTGCTTCAATTGTGCTTGTAGGAAGTGCTCACACACTGTTTTTCAAAGTAACTGTTCGGCACACAGCCTCACAAATCTAAAGTGAGAAGGATCCATGTCCTCTGCTGAACAGATGAAAATATGTTTTTAATAAGGGAAAAAAGCATTTGTGTTTGGAAAATTTGCCTTTTTGCCAACTGAGACAGCTTTAACATCTAAACACATAAATGTGGAGTTAATAAATGTACAGTATAAGAGAATTCAGCTCCGATTCTCATTGCAGGAGGCATTCGAATCACTAACAGTGTCCTAAAATACAGGTTCTTCTGATTTCTCAGTCCTCACCATTTTTTACCCATTGACAGCAGTGCCTGAGAAACCCCAGGGGTGATCAGCTTAAGGGAGAAAATTAATTTGTCAAATGTGACCTGTTTAGCAACTGGAGAAGGTTTTAAAAACGCTCCTATAGAAAACCAAAGCCGACATCTTGATTGGTGGATTATGTGCTTCCTCCCTTCCAGACACCCCCACGTCGGGCACATTTCCTCAGAATCTGCAGTTACACTAGTGGTGTCACGCAGCCTGCGGGGACAGCCGTTATCAGTTGGTACGTGTTCTCAGTGACTCGCCCGTCCAGTTGAAGTTCACAGCAACACCAGACTCGTGACGTTCTCCATTCAGTGCTAATGTAGAAAAGCAGAGGGGGTTTGAGCATTCGGGAAGCTGTGTTTGTAATAGATATTGATGGTTTTTGCTAATACACTTACTGCACCTCTCATGTACGCAGAAAATCCTATACCTTCTTCCTGGCAATCACTGCGTCTGCAGAACCTACTTAAAGAGGACTATTTGTATCCTATAAGATGCTGGATTACAGGATTTGCATTTTAATGACTGACAGCTACAGCAGCTGGAAGAAATTGCAAATTTAGCAGTGAAACGCAACTGGTACACCTCATCCTGCCAGACGCAGATCCTCTTATAACTACAGCTTTAGTTTGGCTGTTTGCTATTGGCTACATGCAGCACAGGCTTTTTTTAAAAAAATGTTGTATTGATTTATAAATGATCCTCAAACCAAAATGTTACATGTGAAGGCTTTTCTCTTTGACTACCTTTTGCTGAGAGATTGTTTTCCCAGAACAGCATAAATGTGATTTCTTTTGCTGTAATGCTTCTTTTTTGTGTTTAATTGCTGTTAAACAGATTAATGTTCTGGCTTTGGGGTCAAATTGCTCAGTGCTTCGCCCAAAGTGCAGCGATGGCAGGATTTCAGACAACAAATAGCAGAATTTATTTTGATCTTCAGTGTGTGCTGTTGTCTTTCCTCGGAGGGTTAAACTGTGATTGGTACACTCTGACATACTAATGTGCACTCGTACGGCTTAGTAGGGCTGTGTGTGTGTTGTTATTAAAAAGAGGGACGGCTTCATAAAATCCTACTCTGCTGCAGCCCTGACTCCTGTTAATAATGCAGACTGATTGCAAAGGTAATTAATATTTAGCATGTGAACCCATGACCCCTTGCGTCAAAGAGACTGAAAGACACATGAAAAAATGTTGGGCTGTATCACAGCTTTGACCAATCAGCCTTTATTCTAACTGAGGTCAGTTTGAGCTGCAGCCAGTTGTCACGAGCACTCCACCGTGCAATGTCTCTTGATACAGATCTTCATCATTCTGCACTTCGGTTTATATCTGCTGATGGATTCCGCACCCACCTTAGCAAAATGCTGTTTGATCGTCCTTGTCTGTGAAAGCAAACACTGTATCCTCTTTGTCAATGATGCATGGTTTAGGTCAGACTAATGTCATATGCGCTGAATCTGCTTGTGCACTGTGAATGGGTAGCCTCCTCTTTCATATTTTTTATGCATTTTTGGATGCACTATGCACCTCAGCAGCCGCTGTCCCTGCTCCATCATTTTACGTGGCACTTTAGGTGTACCACTTTGTTGTTCCCAATCGCTTCCACTTTGTTATAATACCACTGACAACTGACGGTGGAATATATAGGAGTGAGGAAATTTCACGACTGGACTTGTTGCACCAGTGGCATCCTATCACAATACGACGCTGGAATTCACTGAGCTCTGAGAGTGACCCATTCTTTCGCACATGTTTGTAGAAACAGTCTGCATGCATAGGTACTTGATTTTATACACCTATGTCCATGAAAGTGGTTTCAATTATTTGGATGGGTGAGTGAATGCAATTGCAGTATGTCAATATGTATTTCAAGCAAAGGCCATCTGCACACAGGAGCACTGCAAACAAAGAGTAATTTACCCTTATGTTTTATTTATCATAGAAAAGGTTGTCCCAAAGTATTTCTGAGATCATTTTTTTCCTGCTCCATGACCACACATGATGAATCAAGCCAGTAGGACAAGTTTCATGAAATCAGTGAAACAAAATCAAGTTTCATTAACCAACTCAGTAAACGTTTATTTTCAGGACAGCAGCATCAACTGCCCTGCACGTGAATGGATTCTAATTGGCCACCATTGTTTCTCCCCCTTCATAAAATTGATCTGCGTGATTTGTGATGTGGATGCTATGTAGAATTGTCAGCTGTGTTTATAGACCTCCTTATCTTTATAGTAATCCCGATAGGACTGCTCTTCACAGCCGTAACTATTTAAATAGCTGTTACAACATACATAGATATTTCCTGACACCATTGATGCATACTGGCTCTGGACAATTCCAATTCCACTTTTCGAATTTCTGTCACAGTGGGACAACGTATATACACACCGTGTTAATTGACACCTGAGCGGCACCAGAGTTCCCTCTACTTTATCCTCAAGAAGTACAATTCACCCTGTTCGCGCAGACAGGAAACTCGTGAAATATCCGGTGAGTTTGCGTTGTTTAGTGTGTCCGGTAGGGGGCAGTGGATGTTCTCAGGTGGAGCGGGCAGGTCGCTGCCATGTTGCGTTGTCTGGAAATCTGACGAGAGCAGTCCGGGTGAAAGCGGTGTGTGTGAGTGTGTGACAGAGTTGCGGGGGTTTATCGGTAAGTGCCTGTGCGCCCCCCCCCCCCCCCCCCTCTCCTCCCTCCCCCCCCCCCCCCCCCCC
>CAAKHB010002495.1:0-18549 GCA_901007665.1 Aeoliscus strigatus
CCACTACGTCAAGCCATATTACTCCAGCATAATTGAAAAGTACTTAGGCCCAGATTTTGACTACAACTATATTTTTCAAGCTGCAGACATATGGCTCATGAGAGTGGACTTTGTGTTTGAGTTTCCTCGACCTACGATGCCAAACGTCGTCTATATGGGAGGGTTCCAGTGTAAACCTTCCAAACCTCTGCCCCAACACTTGGAGGAGTTTGTCCAGAGTTCAGGGGAACATGGCGTCGTCGTCATGTCCCTTGGGACTTTAGTTGGTGAGCTTCCCCGGGACTTAGCTGATGAGATAGCTGCAGCTTTTGCCATGTTACCTCAGAAAGTCATCTGGAGGTACAAAGGGGAGAGGCCCGACACCCTGGGCAACAACACTCTGCTCGTGGACTGGATGCCACAGAACGACCTCTTGGGACATCCCAAGATAAAACTATTTGTGGCTCATGGAGGAACAAACGGAGTCCAAGAAGCTATTTACCATGGAGTTCCTATCATCGGGCTTCCACTGATTTTTGATCAACGTGATAATTTATTTAGAATAGAAGCAAGAGGAGCTGGGAAAATAATTGATATTTTCACTATGAATCAAGATATTTTTTTCCAGGGGGTTCAGGAAGTCCTGAAGGAGCCTTCCTACAGGATGAACATGCAGAGACTCTCCAGGCTGCACAGAGATCAGCCCATGAAGCCGATGGATAGCGCCCTCTTCTGGATAGAGTTTGTCATGAGACACAAAGGTGCAGCTCACCTGAGAACGGACTCCTACAGATTACCGTGGTATTCCTACCACTCTGTTGATGTGGTCCTGTTCCTGGCTGGAGCCGTGCTCATTGTTCTTGGAACTTTTACTGCCTTCACACGCTGTTTGTGCTCTAAACTGTGTCTGAGAAAGAAAAGCAAACATGATTAAGAATGACATAACAAGAATTAAGGGTTCAGTTATAAAAGAGAAACATCTGCATTGTGATCTGAGAGACAGACCATACGCGTGCACTGAAATGTCTGAATTTAGAATATATACGGAATTAAATTGAACAATATAACAAGAATTCCCAGAGACAGTCGATGCATGACAATGCACCATCTCCTACAAAGGAAGAATGAGGTTTGGTTGCTACAAAGACCGTTTGTGACGAGAAGAGTGGAGTGAGATAGGAAGGAGTGTTGGATGTCAAGTGGCTATTCAAAGCAGACAGCAGAACAGACATTTGACACATCTTACACACAGAGGTATGGAATAAGATAATGTGATTTTTAATTCACCTAACTGTCATATTCATGTTTGCCCTCCCCCCTCTTTCCTAGCATGTTGCAGCCTGACTTTGTGTTGCATTTGTCTACTCTCCCCGCACCTTCGCAGTATCCCCTTAGCATCAGCTCCTGTTGTGTGTGTTGATGGCTGTGGAAAGCGTGATGAACAAGGTGGAATGGAGGTTAGGTATGTGGTTGTACAACATCCTCATATACAAAAAAGCACAAAAAAGTGGAACTGTATACATCCACTAGACTAGAGAATGCCCAATATTCAAAGACAAATTTGTACAAATTCACACAGACAGCACAGCCGACATGGTTTACAACATGATGAATATTCTTACACAAAATGTATGTATGCTTCAGTTCTAACATGCCCTTGTAGCCATCAGTCCTTTTCAAGATGAGATGTCTGATAGATACTCATCAAACAAACTACTTTACAAAAGGAAAGAAAGTCGTTCCCAAGGTTTCATTTGTGGCATAGTTGCGGTTCTACATGTCCACATGTGGTCTGTGTCGGACAGAGAAAAAAGTAATGTGGATAAACTCCTGCACTGTTTAGGTCTGACCCAATTTCACACGTAACAGGATTAACAGCCACTGAGGCTTTGAGGTAAATAACTGCAAACACAGTTCACTGCCACAATGACTCACAGTGTTTACATGCATGCAGATTGAGTTTCCTCTGGATAAAAGCTGTCGTACGGCACAGAGGTGTTACAGGCTGCCTTTGTATCCTATGTGGCCATCCCACTGCCACTGATTTTCTGTTCAGTTTTGCTCGCTAAAAGTAGCAAGGACATTCCAAATGTCCCGGAACTCAAATATGATATTTCTGTACAAAATGTGTAAATAAATAATTATTTTATTACAAAGCATCAAACAACAAACAACAACCAAAACAATAAAAAAAAACCACACTGCAAATAACATCACAATTTTTTTGCCTGGTTGCCGCCATCATACAAATAATCATGGACTTGGTTTTACATGAAAGCAGTAAAAAAATATAATAAAAAATAATACTTCAAGTTCGGTCTGATCATCAATGTAGGGTCACATGAGTGGGGAATGATTCAATGCTACGTGAATCTGGAAGCATTAAGGAAGTCTGGGACATACAAAGTAAAGTGACATGTCACATTGATTTGTCATTACTGGCTCATGACAATATTACACAAGTCAAGGTCAACAAGCCTGCACAAACTATGTGACGATGCGATGTGAATCCTGCTTAGATGACCCTTATGGCCTTTTTGATCAGTACCAGCCGCTGTGAGAACTTGTATCTCTAAATGTATAGGTCGCATGAACAGAGCTCTCAGAATGACATAATTGTATCCGACACGCTCGCAGTCATGGAAACACTGGTAGGGGCCTCCTAAGTGGGTGTTGTGTTTTTGAATTATCTTAATGTTCCGGTTTTATGCATTTTTGTAATTATTTGTATCTTAACCTTGAGTATGTAATAAAGCTTTACTATGATGATGATTATCATTATGAGTATTATTAATAATAATCAACGTCCGGCAGAGAGTACTGATGGAGTAACTCAGAGCCGGGGCCAACACATACCGATAAGTAAACAGTGTCACTAATCGATCAAAGCATGAAGAAACATTTGTTGCGACATATTTATATAACAAAATATACAGTGTGTATATTTTTCACTGATAGTTGTATTCATATATGCGATATAGCATCATCAGTCGTTGAAAACGTCCAATTTTCTGACAGGAAACTGTTTTCAAAGGGGAATTATTGACACATAGAAAGTCTGTCCAGGGTATTTACAAGGAGGCCACGCTAGCAGGCAATTGTGCTGGGCGATGTTCGTCTTCTGATGATGTCCCGGTTTGTTGAGAGCTCATCCTGAGCCCAGTCTGCTCAGCTACATCAGCAGCCTGCATCTCCAGCTTTCGTTGGCACCATTCTCTGAATACATACACTAAGAGACCCCCCCAGAGGAAAATGAGGAGGGCTATGCCTATAACCTGGAGCAGAAAAAGAGTAGTTTGTCTCAGTCAGTAGAAATCTGTTTTAATTCATTCATTTTCTAAAACTTCTTCCACAGAGGGGACGGCGTTAGCACTTCATCCTACATAATGAACTCCAAACGGCTGTACTCACCTGAGAAGTAACAAAGAACTCCTGCGAGCGGCGCATCAGTTCCTGCGAGGTGACATCTCCCTCACTTAGTGGCTCACACCACTTCTGCGGAGCCGCTTTGTCAACTAGTACAAATCTACCCTCCCAGTCTGTCATAGCGCAGGCAAAGTATTGGCCGTCCAGGAACAACAAAATCAGCCACACGATAGCAGGAACGAAACTAGAGAGGGTTTTCCATGCATCACATCTGCATCCTTGAATCATCAGCATCAAAGTGAAGGCAATGAGAGCAGGAATGATGAAGAATGCTGATGAAAACAAGCTGTTCCATTTAGGTTTGCAAGGACACTCAAACTCCAGCTCCACCAACTTCTCTACTCCCATGAGGATGAAGCCAAAAGCCACATTCGAGACCAGAGGACTGTTGCTAAGTTCATTCTTCAGCCTGCTAAGCCATTGTTGTCTACTTCCCATACTAGATTGACCGAAAAATGAAAACAATCGTTGTAAAAAAGCCCATAAGAGGTTCCACCGCTGTGAACACATTGGCAACAGGTAAGTGATGCGTAATTAACACATCCAGGGGTAAGTCGACCCCTCAGGCAAAATGCCACACTTCCACTCTGATTGGGTTTGAACAAAGGAGGGTTTGCCGTCTGCGCTGACATTTCTCTAGCTGATTGGTCTGTGTGGGGTTTCAGGTGGGGTTACATTTGAAATGGGCTCTCTCGTGGACAAACTGGAGGGAGGGCTGTAAAATGGAGGGAAATTTGTTCTGAAGTCGAGCACAGGTTTGCCCTTTGTAATTGTTTGGGGGTAAAAACAAGCTGCAGGCCATGTGAAAGAGCACACCAACCTTTAAGTATCAGATTTCAAGCCTCAACGTTGTCAGAATTAAATGTTGAAACTCAACAATTAAACACATCCAAGCAAAGACAAGTTGATGTATTACCCCATAAAGAACACAGAGCAAGTTACACATGTTTGTTTCGTTCCTAAGGTGAAGTTGTGTTCTATTTCAGAAACAACAGCTTGCAGGCTGCTTTCCGTTTACGTCAATCGACCGCATGAGGGCGCCCGTGTAACAGCCCAGATGAAGGACAGAGCAGGATTACAGGAGGCCATGTTGAACTTTCAAGGAGATGTGCTACTAACAGTGTGAGTACACCTAGGCTACTGATATGATGTAATAATGGCAGAGTGACGTCACACGGCAGAAGGTAATCACTTCTCATGGACCGGATGAAGTGTTCAACCCTGTCAAAAGTCCATCAGCGTCCACCACTCACATCCTGCCTGAGAAGATGTTCTGTGTAGTTTGTGTCTTGGCCGCTGGCGCATTAATATTGCAGGAGCTGTTGGAAGAGTGAGTGTGGACATCCTCCACATGGTGAAAACGTCTAATACGAAGGAACTATATCTTTTACACGGCTGGTGCGCGTTCATATACACATAATACATTTAAAGGTACAGTCTGGGAGGGTGTGCTTGTGTGCCTCTGAGCCGCGGTCATGCGCATCGGGTGCGCGCAGCGTGTCGTCTGTGTCCTATCAGCTTCTGCTCTTTTTTCTAGTATTAAAAATAGCCCGGCGCTGACAACACACTGGTGTTTCGTCTACATCACTTCGCGTAATTTTAAGCGTTACTTTCATTTTAATCACCGGAACGTGACCCCGGGTGCGCAATTGCGCATCCGTCTGCGCATCTTTGAATCTTCAGAACTACACGGTGGACAATCTCCCTAACACCCCCACCCCCTTCCACCCCCCACCACCACCTCCACCACCAAGGACCTCTTCTCTGCAATCCGACGAGGCTTCTCTCCGCCGCCTATGGCCGCACATCGGCATCCCTAAGCCGCCGGCCGCGTCCCGGAGCCTTTACGCATCGCCGACAGGATTTTGAAACAGGGAGGTATTTTTTTTTTTTTTTTAAATAATCCTCAGCTGGTTATTTTTTGTTCTGGTGCTATGCTGGGCCCATCTCTTTAGTGCTTGATCAATACACGATCTGTCCTCCCACATTCGTCCGACCGAGACCCTGCCACTCGCCGAGCTCCATCCAAGCGCAGTGATGGTGGCGGTGGTCCTAGTGGGGAACCTGCTGCTGCTGCTGCCTCTCATCGCGGCTCAGAACGGTAAGAGAGGCAGATGTGGACATGTTATATCTATAAACATCGCACGGAGGGGGAAAGTGACTGGACTTGGTGCGGGACGAAATGCTTTCCAAAGCGGATTGTACTTACGACTCCACTACTGTTCCGACGAGAGTTAAGACATCTGCTTCGTTTACTACAGACAACTGTCAACTGACACTGGGACATTTTGCCGGTATTGTGAGTATGATGGTAACATTGGTATCAGACAATGAATATGTCACAGCTGGTGGACAAAAGCCAGACTCCCCCTCGGGGAATTAGTTCTGAAAAGCCAGTAGTAGTAGATTATAGCTGCCAGTTTGTTTTCTACCAAGGGTTTGGGAGGCAGAGGGAGACCAACCTGCTCTTCAAGTAGCCTTTAGTCAACATCAAGAATAGACAGAAGACTCGCCCAGTGTGCACTGTAAATACAAGCCCTCCTGTCTCACAGTTGCTGGGCCTGTCCCTGTTTGATTTCCTCTGATGCAAGATTAAGTGGATGTTCCTTTCTTGCCCAACTGTTTCAGCGTGCAGACTAGTGCAACAGCTCCACAAACACACTCACGTCTTCAGTGAGATTATTCATGTGACGACCACATGTTTGCAAGTATTCAAAGGAAGGGAGTCTGTTTAAGATTCAACATGAATTTGCTGTGAAGCGTCCTTAAACTGACATGATTAGTTTGAATAAATGTCAGAAACATGTTGTTGGATGTTTTCAGGCTGCCCTCCTCTGAAACTCCGTGGCCCGACTTCAAATTCTGTTGAATCACATCACCCAGAGGCGCAAACAAATCAGCAGCCATCAGTGAATCCAAAGGGGAATCTTTTATTTATTTAGAAACGTAAAACCACATCCTCGGAGAAACCGTACGTAGAGATGCAAGAAAAATAAAATGTTTAATTGTTAATATATATGAATCTAAACTAACACGCATGCTCTTTATCAAAGGTCAAATAAATCAGTGTCAGTGGTATGATAAATCCTTTTGGGGAAAGATAACAGAGCAAATTACAGCTCGCTAACACTGAGGCTAAATGTCCGCTTGGTCTTATTTGTGAGATCGACGCCCACCTTGCAGTACTTCATAATGTTATGCTGCTGTTCATCCATGTTAGGATGAACAGAGTTGTCAGAAGGTCACGTCGTCCAACCTCCAAAGGCATTATTTTTGCTAACGTGTAAGAATAAAAGATACAAAAAAAATTCAGTATGCTATTTTGGTGGAACATATCATCATATAACCAGTGAAAGAAAGTGATCAGACCTCTTGAATTCCATTCTTCAATTGCTCTTGAAGTATGTCGTGAGGGCCGTTTTCCGTTTTGATCTTGCTACGGGGGAGAACTTAGTACACAATAATCCTTCCACTGTTTGCTTTTTTTTTTTTTTTTTTTTTATTCTAAGCGATGGCATTCCAATCCCCTGCTGGGGTCTTTGCCCGGCGTTAGCAGCCTCTCACTGGGACCCAGTTCACACACATATATACACACACACACACACACACACACACACGGTTTGGGGTCAGTGGGAGACACTGATGTCACTGGATCTGTTTGCTTAATTCAAAATGAATTTGAATGAATCTAGATGCATGTGCATTTGATCACCGTCGTAATATTTTTACTTTATTTTTTTTTTTTTATACAATATCTGCTCATATAGGCAGTTGGTGCAGGGATTCTTATGCAATCCTCGCTTTTCCTGCGATACTACATGGTTAAGGTGAATAGTAATTATAACGGCATGAGATTTAATCACTTTTTTGTCAGAAGCAGAGGGAATTATGCCTTTATTTCTTGGCGTTCAGGGAAAAATAGGCTCACTATAGGGGGCTTGTTGCTGCGACAGATATTTGGAGGACTGTAAATAGCATCCGTCCATTCTGCCTCGTTTCTATTTTTACCACTGAGACGCAGCAGCGAGAACTGTGGCTTTAAGGTCCTTTTGTGAAAGTGAATCCATTAACTCTTAATGGATGGCTTCCTTGTGCACAGCTGCACAGCAGCCTTCTGAAGACTTGGAAGGTGGCTGTGAACTGTACTATAAACCCCCGTGTGCCGAAGGTGGCGATGTACCTAGCTCCTCCTGCCAGCTTCATTATTATTTCTATGTGTGTGACAGGCAGATAAGTTCAAAATGAGTGACAGCGTGTGAAGAATCAATTTTCTTCATTTGAACCGTTCGACTGGCACTCAACAGCACAGATTGGTTCTGGTCAAGACGACGATGCAAATGCACGAAGGCACGATGTCGAGAAAACTGTGCTCACATGCGTCGCAATCCAGTGCAGCCCTTTGTCAATACGTGGCCCTCGAGCTCTTCTTTCTGTCCCCTGTTCCAAGCAGTATTATCAGCAAACTATGCACTTGAAAGCTTCACGCAGTTCAATCGATAGACCTATAGGCAGCAGGGACTTGTCCATTATCATGTTTCTGTCCGTGCTCGGACAAAGGTGCACTTGTGAATCAGGGAAATATATTCTGGGACTCAAGCCAGCTCGTTCACTGAGTCGTGCCTGTTCACTGTTAGATCTGTGTCGACTGCACTGATCAGAAACACATTGCTCCTCTCTGACAAACACACACAGCTGATTCAGCCTCAATGCTGAAGCCCCAACTACTGGTCCTTCTGCAAGGACAGTTGAGAGGCAGATGACTCCAACTTTCATTCATCGGCCGCCAGATTTTTCCTGTCACTTGGCGCATTGTAACTAGAGAGAAGAGAGGCCTTCTTTCTCCAGCTTTCATCCCTTAGAAACTACAAAGCAATGGGTGTGACTTTTCTGGAGGTCATGTTCTTGTTAATAAAGAATTGTTTAAATCATAAAGAATTTGTTGAAATCATGTTTTTGCCGTGATTTCTGTACATGCAACCGTTGCTGGTCTGTCCGGCCCAGGGAGTCTGTCCCTCTTTCTGTGGTTCTCCCGGAGGTTGCTGCATTTTTCCCCCGTTAAAAGGGTTTTTCTGTCAGTCTTTCCTCAACCTGACTGACGATTTAGGACAGAAGGTGCGGTACTGTGCTGTACTGTAGTGATGTGCGGATCGATACTGAAATATCGATACCTGCGATACCAGATCTTTATACTCCAAAATCGATCCTCAAATCAAGATATCGATACTTTTGATACTTCAGTCATTTGAGGTAATGTATATCATTAACAGGAACACAGTGGAAAGTAACTATAACGCGGTTGGTGGGAACTACTTTTTCTTCCGCCTGGGTACGTTTTTAATGCGTAAGCGCTGCGACATGCTGCTCAGTCCGTCAGTCACTCAGTCTGTAGAGTGGCAGAACGTAAAAGAAGTCATGTGTGGAGCTATTTCAGCTCCACAAGCAGCCAAGACGCGGTTTGTGATGTTTGTGGAAAAGCAGTAAGGAGTTGTGGCAACACAACAAACCTGGTGAAACACCTCAGGTTAAACCACAAAACCGAATATGAGGCGTTTACGATGAGGCGGACAGAAGAGGAGAGCACAGTGTCAGGCGTCTCTATCGGAGTCCTTCGGTGCTGCAGGCAATATCCAGGTACAGAGGGAGAAAATGTGGAGCTTTGAGTGGTGCTAAGCACCGTTGCTGTTGGAGTTATTCAAATTAATAAATATGGTCATGAAATAAGTAACGAAATAAATACATGCTTCAACAAATAGCTGCATGAGTTCAGCTTGGAGTAATACTATGTGTATCACTGAGATACTGAGATCCTCTGTTTTTCTGTTATATTAGCTCGGCTATATTGTTTAAAATAAATAAATACATTACTCTGATGTTTTGTATTCTCTATGAAGCTATGATTTGAAATACACTACTTTTTTTTAGATTTATCAGACATATTTGGTGTATTTGCAAAAAGTATCGGCATCGGATCGGTATCGCCGATTACCCGCCTGAATTTTACTCAGTATCGGATCGGAAAGGAAATGGGTGGTATCGAACATCAATACTGTACTGACTATAAAGCCCATTGAGACAATAGTGAATTGGTCTATACAAATATAACGGAATTGAGTCAATGCTCTGTGACGCATCTGTCTTAGTTCTGCTTGGTTTTTACGTCACTCTCCTTCTTTTGATCACTGAAAGAGAAATAGTAAGCAGAGACTGTGATTAGAGGATGGGATTAGAGCATTTCTACCAAGCACAAAGGTTATTGGGATTTAAATCTCATTTAACTGTTTTGCCTCCCTCCTGTGAGCTAAATGACTCATGATTCATCACGGATCCTTGCAAATATGGAACGAGATGCCGAACTACCTTTCTCATTTTGTACAGAAATACGTTGTCATTACTGTACTGTAGTTTCAGTAATATATTAAGTTATTATTTCAACTAAAACTAAGTCCACCCCCACCACTCCTGCCCATTGCTGACAGGCACGTCCATGTTTTTGAGTACTGAAATGGACATAAAAAACAAATTCACAGCACACATCAGTTGGAACTGCGCCTTCCTCAACCAACAAAGCTGCTGTATTGCTTCCTGTTTTCTCTAATTAGCAGAGCTTGGGTCATATTTCGAGAACGTGCATGTGGTATTTTAGCGTTAAAAACTGAGCGGCGTTAGAAGGAGCTAGAAGGAACGTTTCTAACGCTTTAGATTTGACAGCAGTACTTTAGAGACATCAGGCTTGGTTACTTGATGTTGACTCGTCAGACTACTTGAACCCACATTTAAAAAAAAAAAAAAAATAGATGTATATTAAATGTGGCACAATAATATTCTACTGAGTTATAGTCAGTTTGTTTCAGAGGGCAAAACTGTTATTGGACATAACACGTTTGATTAAATGCCCAGACCTACTATTCTATGCATCTGTGCGCTTACATTAACTTATTCTATGAAATATACATTTGGCAGACAATTGCAAAGTGTGATACAGTGACAGTAAACTCATGTGTCTGTGCTGCTAGAAACCTCAACAAGGATCACCAACACATGGCAACAGTGACAGTTTTAGTTCCTGTACAATGATCATCTCAAGAGGTTGCAAAGAGCAGTATTATGGTTTTTAAAGCAAAGTAGAAGGACTGCTGGCACTCGTTTTGTGAGCTCCCATGGTCATCCTTTTTCCTCCCTTTCCTGTTCTGGGGACAATCAATAGAAGCCATTGAATGAATGTACAAAACTATTAATACACCCACAAATAGAAGGGGGGGGGGGGCTGGTGACTGGTATTATCTTAAAACACATGTGCTTTATACTCGATGTGCAATCACATGACAACCACCAAGGAGGATACGTGTGCACGCCCCCACAGGGTTTGCTGTACCCAGTGAGCTGAAGTAGAGACCAAGCATAGGAAAAGCAAAGCATACTCATTCATATCAATTTATGTTTTGGCAAATTATCAAGATTTTGTGGCCGATCCAGATACCTGCAATTCCTCTGAATGGTCTTCAGACTGTGTAAAAGCTTGCAGACACACATTTGCTTTGTAGCTCCTGAGGGTAGGACAAGTTACACCTGTGATTACTCTTGGTGACCTTTTCCCTCACCAAGGTTAGGTGAGCTCGGTGCAGTAACAGCCAGTATGACTAAACTCAAAGCTGTGGATATTAGCTTGTCGTCTGATGACAACTGACTTCCACAAAGAAATATTGAAAAATGAATACAAATATTGAAATGTCAGTTTCAACTGCAATCTATTAGGTCATCCATCTGACCAAAAAGCGCAAATATTGGTTTTAGGGCCATGCAGGGACAGCACATGCACCCACATCTACAAACACATACACGCTTTCGAGCATGTTACCAGTTCATCGTCCCTTGGGGGTTTCCTACTCACTGCGTTCTCCGTCTGTGTTGTGGGACTGCGGACAGGCGTTCAGGTTGTAGGCAGGCAGCTGACTCACTCTCAGGCTGCACGGTGCTCGTGTGTGGCTTGCTGTCGGTACTCAGGGGAGCTCTCTGTTCTACCTACATCAGTGGAGTATGTAGGCCGTAATGACTGTAAGGTCCCTACAGCCTCAGATAGAGACGTCAGAAAACTACAGGTTATTATGCAGTACTGCTGAGCAGATGTAAGGGGGTAGTAACGTGAGCTGAGCCAGAGGTGGCTTTGTGGTCATAAGCATTAGTTATCGGGAGAAGACAGATGTTCACTTCTTTTACTTTGGCTATTCTTAAGATTTCTGAAGCAAATGTGGAATTTGGAAATGCATGCCCTTGTGTTACCCCCCTGTGTGGCCAAGTGACAGTGTTTCAGCTTAAAGTCATTTAAATCTCACTTCTTCAAGGTTTCTCCCTCACAGCTTTTGTTAATTGGTTTATGGTTCATGTGTACGCACAGCCATGTAATCTACAGCATTTGATCAACACCACTCTTCTGTCAGCATATGGCAGCTTCTGACCGACTTTAAGGAGAGGAGTATTGTTTTCAAGATCTATCTGAGTGTGCCCAGTCTGCCAGATGGGCAGTGATCAACTTAGATACTCACTTGCACCTCTTTCTACGCATGAGCCCAAAACCAGAGAGAAGCATTTAACAGAAATAAGGTCCCCCTGTATTCTTCCTCCGAGTCCCTTGTTGAGGTCATATTGTGGGGTGAACTTGTCATCATGGTTGGTGAATGGCAGCAACACTGCCATTGTCCAGAGCCCAGTTGATTGATTGTCTTGTGGGAGGCTCTCATCAGTGAGGCCGCAGTCACATCTTGTGGCAGCAAGCCCCCATCCCATCATTCCCGACAGGCTGCTCGGGCCATGCTTTCAGGCCATTGGACATGTCATGAGGCTGGCATAAAAAGAAATGGCAGCACCCCCTATCAATAAAAAGATCCGCCTGACTGACATGCTCAGCAACAGCGTCAGAGACACAGCAAAGTGCTACGGCGACAGCGTCACTTCAGCTGACTGTCTTTACTGTACAGCTAGCGCCTTGAAGGATCTTGGAGAGGTGGTCCGATCTTCCCGAGGGGCCTCAGAGGAAACCAAGCAGAAGGAGATCTCAGGTTCCAATTTGTCATGTGACCGTTCTGAATGACGTGGAAAAGGTTTGGATATAAAACAGTGTGTTGCTTAAAGAGTAGGATTCCTCATTTCTCTAAGCCATGTGGTACAGCAGCGGCTGTCACGCACAAATCTCCCTCACTCTATGAGCTGGCAGCTTTTAACCTCCCAGTCAGTTCACAGCATGGACTCGTGTCGCTGAAGCAACACATTTCCTTAGCACATCCTCTCAGGCTACCCAGACACATGTTTTTTTCTGACAGAATGTGTGATGATGACACCATCACCATGCGCTGAGTGAACAGCACACACGCCTCTCTCTGCACTGAGCATCTTCTTTTTTTTTCCGCCCTCTGGAGTGTGAACATACCCTCGTGATATGAGTGGCGCACAGTTCCTGTGTATATTGGACCACTAGAACCCTGCAAGAACCCTCAGAACTGCAGGCCCATTCTACAGTAGTTGTGCCACAGTTTGTCAACAAGAGAAACAGGCTTTTGATTATTGGTTTGTCAGTCAACCAGGTGGTAGAAGGAGTTTAGCAGTGCAGCTGGTTCATTGCCACAGATCTGAAAGATCCATATTTCTATGTTTCCATCATATTAATACTCAGACATTTCCTGGACCACGTATTCCAGGGAATACATTATGATTTTAACCACCATTAGTTACTCGTGACTGACCCACATTTTTCCAGATGTGCTTGGATGGCTTTGGAACTGTGATGCAGCATATGTTATTTTATCTGGACAAGAAGGCCCCTGGTTCGATTCCTGGGTGGATTCGAATGCCTGGGGGTTCTATCTGCGTGGAGTTTGCATGCTTTCCTTTGTCTGAGCTGGTTCTCTTCAGGTACTCCAGCTTTGTCCCCCAGTTGGTGTGAATGTGAGTATGAATGGTTGTCTGTTTTTAAATGTTAGCCCTCGCCCAGGGTTTACAGCTGGGACAGCATCAACTGCGACCCTTAGCAGGGGCGCACGGAAGATAACACACAAGCTGCTTTTGCTGGCTTGTCCTAAAGGTGAAGAGTCCTTCTCCTGCATCATCCCCCAAATTTTCATTTATCCTGGATGCATTTATGCATCAGCCAACATTGTCCCACTTCTCCCTCGGTTCTTGGTCTGAGTGCAGAGAGTCACTATCCTGATAGCCCCACGGGGCATAGATGCATTATTATATTTGTGTCTGCAGTCACTGATGTTTCAACCAGCCATGGAAACTTCCATGCTGGTAGGCAGGGGGTCCGACATTACCCAATAACATTAGTGGCACAATACTAAACAACATTACAATAGATTCAGCCAGAGTCACAGACACAGGAAATTATTGAATTGTCTGATGACATTTACCATCATCACCTCCTGGATATACACAAAATAAAATTCTCCTCTTAGTAAAGGTGTTTTCATGCGTCTGTTATTACATATGAACTGGGTCGACATTCAACCGTCTGACCCTCAGTTGTTCCATTTGTTGACAATACTCGTACTTATTTGAACAAATATTCTCTGATCAATGCAAACTGTCCAGATTTGTCCGCTGTCTGTAGCTGTATTCTCCGCTTCGTATCATTTCCCAGCACAACTTTGAATTGAACGAGAGCCGGCTGCTCTGTGTAATAATCTCATTGCCAGTGTAAGCACCTTGTTTGAACAACACACAAATTGAGCTGCTCAGTGGTCGAGTGTTATCTGTTACTTTGTTACAAGTGTATCTCTCCACAGCCGGAATTTAAATGATGCTCAGTGAAGTTCAGATCTTTTTTTTTTTTTAATTTAACTCTCTACTGTGTGACCTTGACAGACGTTTTAACTTTTTTTGAAGCAGATATGTCTGTGTGATTATTTACACTTAGTGTGGATGACCATAGTACAAGTACAGAATGCAAGTAAGTGTTCTGTTAAATTGAAATATTGCTGTAACCATGTAGGCAGATAAGCTTGAATTCACCCTTAGGAATTATGTGGTGAGCTTGATGGGCCCAGATGCTCCCAAAGAAAAGAAACAAATGCTAATTACTGCATATCTCTAGGCATTGCACATAGAAATACACATTGTAAGCACCTAATATCATCAGAGTGCGTTTTTAGTTCCCTTTTTTTTTCAAAATTCTTTCTTTTCTTCCAGTTCATTTTCACGTGGCTGTGAGTCATGAACTGGTGTTGGGTATAATCCATGTATTGTTAGGTGTGTGAAATGTTTTGTTTTGTGTAATTTGATAGTCATCAGCTCACGTTGGCAGCATGCATGTAGTGTTCATTTTCCCTTGTGGCTTAAACTTAAACTTCCTCTGCAGGCTTATCCGTTCATGTGCTTATGATGGCAGACAGATTTGGGAGGGAATCTAAAGCTGTTGAATTTAAACCCAACACACAGTCTAATACTACGACTAGAAGACTACAGGGTCTTTGCTCCCATTTCCTCTACACCGATTCAGGCCAGAGTTAAGGCAGTGTTCTTGTGTTTGTGGCTGACAGGCTGCAGGGGCGGCAGAGAATAGTGTCTGTGGTCCAGGTGATTTGTCATTAGATGAGGTTCATTAGTGCTGGCAGTGTGTTGTTGGGCTACCTACTGATGTGGAACAAGACCATGAATCACGCACAGACAAAGATTAGCACCCTCCGTTATGGCATTAATGTCATCATTAATAATATTAATAATAGCATTTCATTATGACAGAATTTCAAAACTGAATGTAATTCCTACTCTACAGGACAGAGAGGTGGTTCATTGACTAAAGAAAAAAAAGAAAAAAAAACGTGTGTGACCTAATCCCAAAGACACAGTGCATTTGACTTGATGTATCAGGGATGCCAGTTAAGATATGTGACGTCAGTAACATTCATTTTATCCAAAAAAGGAAAAAAGAAGGAAAAAACATTTCCTTGATTCAAAACATGTTTTCTGAAGAGGCAGTTATACATTTTTACAACTTAATGGTACAAAAACTACTGTAAATGATCTTGATTCACCTTGTTTCTGGTGTCACAGCAAGATATGGTTTAGAGAACACGGTTTTGTACCAATGGTTGTTTTGACTAGGCTTATGACTTGATTTGAATTTCATTATTCACATTTGCTTGACCTGCTCCCTATTGTTCTTGATGCTGTGCCCAATGTGTACACTGTTTGATCAAGAATACAGACATGACACAGTAAAGTTAAACAAAAGAGGAGTACCGGACCTACTTCCGGACGTAGGACTGGTTGACTGGGACTGTGTCTGACAGTTATCAGACCTTTGTTAGTCAGGGAACTGGATTTAGAACCTGCAGACAATCATGAACCTTTTTTCCACCTATCAATGATTTGAGACTTTCTTTTTCTTTTCGGTTTAATCATACTCTCTTTTGTTTATGTTCTGATCCCTTTTGATTTCCCTCTCCATCCCTTGACCTTTCCACACCTTCCTACTGCTCTAACCCTCTTCTACCCTTTCCTTCCCTGCCATCCCAACACACTTTTCTTCTCCAGCTGGGTTTGTGAAGTCGCCAATGTCTGAGACAAAGCTCACGGGGGACACCTTTGAGCTGTACTGCGATGTGGTTGGTAACCCCACCCCAGAGATCCAATGGTGGTATGCTGAGATCAACCGAGCTGACTCCTTCAAGCAGCTGTGGGATGGGGCTCGCAAGCGTCGGGTATCCATCAACACGGCATACGGCGCCAATGGGGTCAGTGTGCTCGGAATCACACGCCTCACACTGGAGGACTCTGGGACCTATGAATGCCGAGCCAGCAATGACCCCAGGCGCAATGAACTCCGGCAAAATCCCGCCATCACGTGGATCCGTGCCCAGGCCACCATTTCGGTGCTACAGAGTGAGTGGTCTATGTCCCGCAGTGCCTAGATGGTGAACCACTATCTGCAATACCCTGTCCCAACCACTCCAGCCTGTACAACCCAGAACCCCAACCCAGTCCCTCTGGTCAATGGTCAGGCAAAAACTAAACATCTACCCTGTTATTTGTTTTTCATTTTTGCTTTATCCTGTGTATCCACATAAGATGTCCTCACTCTATTCCCTATACTAGTCTCTCTTTGTTTCCTTATTTTGGGAAATATCCATGTTGTCCTGTGTGGAACTGTCTCCCCAAAACCTTTTTAAAAACCTATTTTTAATGACACACCACAAACCCAGGAACTTATCCCAGACTCTGTGTCCCTCCTTCCTGGAACATCACACTTATGTTCTTACTGTCTTGTGTCTTTTCCCGATGTCTAATCATTACCTTTGCCTCTGAATTCGATTGTCACCCATTTCCTGGTCTTATCTCTGACAGCTATTTCCTAAATGTTATATTGTGTCTCTTGCATTGCATGGACTGTTTTATTTACTTCAAAGCCCTGCCTGCTAAATGCAGTGGAAACCTAGTGGTGCTTTGAAGTAATGGCGCTTTTGATTTGGCTTTCTCACCCTGGGTAAAGTGAAAATGGGACTGTAAGAAGACACAAGGAGTGATCCGATAAGGTGTGAAAGCGGGATTCCTGCTGTTAACTCTTTCCTGATAAAAGGTGTCCTTATGTGCAGTCAAATTGATGTGGTAATCCAGTAAAGGATGCGATCACATGAGGGCCTGGAGTGTCTCATTTCTCCCTCTGATGAGACAGATATTTTAGTTCCGTTGTGTAACCTTGTGCCTTCTCAGCCATTAAGTGTGTGACTGTGAATCAGTAATGACATTATATCCTTAAACCCTCTGCTCTGTGGACACAAACATTCAAACAAGCTGAATTTCAACTGGACCCTTCCAGTCTGTGCGTGCTTCACTGCTCTGCCCAGTGGAGCACAGGGAGATGTGGAATGTTGTTAGTCATAGTGAAGCTGACTCGGACCCTTGCTGGCTCCTCTGACACAAGTGAACACAATGAGATCAGAAGTGGAGATGTTGGGGTTTACCTGTGTCATTAGCTGCTAGCCACTTTCCTCCTTTGAATCCAAACATTTCAAACCACTTTGAAATAAATTCTGTCATTACTGACAAGTAAATGTCATGCATGTATACATGTAATATCTAGGTTGTTACATGTATATGACAGGCTATACATAATAGCCCATGATATGAATGTCTTGTTTGTGGTAAGGGAGACGTACTGAATTCTGATTTAGCTTATCGCTGTGAATCACTGCGAAATCAATGTACCTTAAAACAGAGGCCTACTCTTTAGGCGTTGAGACTTTCAATTGTCTCAATTGTTTTACATGCTCAGCATGACACAAGTACGTATGTTTGAGTCAGAAAAAAGGTTTAACACAGTGATTCTGGCAGTCACACTGGAGGCTTCAAAGAAGTAGTTTCTTGAAGGTAAGAACATATTTGTGTGACTTTGCTTCTCAACATGATGTGATGGTCCCTGTTTTGTGTTGCAAAGGAGCACAAATATGTGTTGTTCTTTAGATGAAACACACAAACCATTTAGCTCAACCATGTGCTCAGGAGTCCCAATATTTGGTGTGCGACACCACAGTCACTTGGAGGTGCATTGTATTTAACATGTAACAATAGCCAAATTTGAGGTTGACTTTTGTCAATGTGATTTTTACATATTATAGTAACATGACACACAAACATGTTGAAGCGTTTGTCAAGATAATTTTGCAAAGGCTCGTGTAATTACAGTCAATTAGGGAGACACTTAAAGTCGTCTAAAGCAGGAAGCATTTCAATACATCTTGTCTCTCATATAACAAAATATTTCATATTACACCACATTCTGGTATGCTGCTGTATTATCTAGCAGTTACACATGAAATTCTGTGACAAGGTGTCCTTAAAATAACCCTCTGGTACAATTGCCTGTGGACCACTGTGCCATGTTTGCTAAATGTTAATTCATGTAGCTCATGGTGTGTGTGTGTGTGTGTGTGTGTGTGTATGCATGAATCGAAGATACTATTTATAGTACTTGTGGTTCTGCTTGGTGGGGGAGCCAGAGATGTCAGGGTAGGGTGATGCGGGGGTGCTATCCCCTTACATAAAATATGTACAGAATTGAAAGGAAAAGGTGTGTGGAATGCTAATGGAAGTCTCTAGCCAGCAGTCCCAGTAGCCCCCCCCCCCCCCCCCCCCCCCCCCCCCCCCCCCCCCCTT
>CAAKHB010002495.1:18569-37095 GCA_901007665.1 Aeoliscus strigatus
CCCCCCCATCCCCCATCCCCCTCCCTCCCTTTGCTAGTGGCCTTGCAGCAGCCAGTAGTAGGATTATGACGCATCTCTCTGCTCCTCCCCATCGGGGCTCCATTGTTGCCATGGTTGGTCCACCCTACAGAAGGAGGAGGGGCAGGGCAGAGGAGGCTTCCTGCTTGCTACTCAAGGCTAGAGCAAAGGGCGCCTTGCTCTCAGATGACACCTCCTGCCTAACGGAACGTCCTTGAGAAATGGACCCTGGGATTCTCTAGTAACCACTGTGCTTAGCGATGTAGATGGTGACGCATGATCACAGTAAACGCTTCAGGTCATCTCTGTGTCATCTCAACAACATAGCTAATTTTTCATCTATATTCTGATGATAATCCACTTGGGAAAATACTATTCTGCAGGCTGTGACAGCACATGAAGATGTATGGCTTTTTAGTACAATGCAGGGCTGTATTAATGTATTAACATACTAATTTTTGGTCTTGATGGCCGTTTCTCGCATAACGTGTATAAATTATCTTTATTTATCATGATCTAAAATATTCAAATAATCACTATAATACAACTACAAATACAATACAACAAGTGCCTACGTTGTATTGTGTATTATGTAAAAAACAGCATAGTCAGCACGGCAGGAAACATGAACTGAGCGCCAGTTCTGCGATAAGGTTTGACCGTCTCTGTGTTCCAGAACCCAAGATCAATGCCTCTGACCAGATCATCCTGCCAGCGGAATCACCTGGCGTACCAGTAACCCTGCACTGCAGCCTCACCACTGCTCACACCTCCCACAAGGAAAGCTTCTGGATGAAGAACGGACAGGAGATCCCCAATACGCGGACAGAGCAGAGGGCCACAGCATACAGGTGACAAAGCAGAAAATATGCTCCCAGCAGTAAAATGAAAAAGTCCTAACCCGAATGCTTCATGTGAAATGGAAGTGGGCTCATGTGAAAAGACAGCTGGGGTGATTATGCGTAGTCACAAGTGCAAGTTTGACACCAAGTATTTGCAGAAAGTAATGATTTCCAGGCCACAGGACTGTGCCACATATCGTTATACTGTTACATATTCTAGCATTATAGCATTTTTCATAGAAATAGAAATCACAGGTAGGTTTTATGAACAGAATTCTTACAGCTGGAAGTTCTATATGTGTCATAATTGTAATTGAGGAGTCTTTATTGTAACATAGGAATATTCCAGCTAGTTTAATAACTGCATGAATACTGGCATACGTACTGGATAACATTTAATGTTGTTAGGGTTAACATCATAAAAAAAAGCTAGGTAGGTGTCTCTATGTACCTAACCAGAACTGAAAAACTCCTAGCCTTAGGTACCAACTCATTTTTACAGTGTAACCACTGGAGCACAAAGCTACTGTCACATCTGCAGACATACCACAGACTCTCTCTAGCCACAAGATAAGACCAATTGGTCACTTCCTTGTCACTTCGGATCAGTGATACGCTGAAGATTACAGCTGAAATGCCCTCGGTTCCTTCCCCTGAAGACTCTCGAGATGATGTTCTGTAATGTAACAGCATTTATGCCAAATATTTCCCTCCTTTGGCGTCCTCCAGGGGGTCGCTGCCACAGTCCTAATTCACGCTGCTAAAGTTAAACTCTTAGTTGACTTACTAAACTTGACTACCTACAAGGAACGTGAGGAGGAACTAATAAGTTACGCAAATGTGGTTTGTATTTTGTTGCAGAATCAACAAACCTCGGGCGGATGATTCTGGGGAATACATGTGTGTTTACACATTTGACATGGCGCCAAACGCAAACGCCACAATTGAAGTCAAAGGTAAGATTTTGTCACTGACAAGTGTCTGTCGATATATTCGACTTATTCCCGGCTTTCATTTTAACTTCAACCATGTCATCCTTGTTTCTTTCTGACCAAGAGACGGGGGGGGGTGATAAAGGTGTTCTAGAAAAGTTGTGGCTGTGTGAAAACAGTCCTTGATGACAAGACGGTTGAATTCATTGCAGTGGCGGTGACAAGAAGAATTCCTGAGGCCGTTGTCGCTCTTGGCTTTCAGTTAGACGACTGTCAAGCAAAAAGGACAGGCACTGCACATGATCGGCAGACATGCCGAGTCACTAGCAACATACTGGATCATGGAATTTTTAGTTACACATTTGTAAATGGATTAATTATCACACACAGTGCATTAACTAGAAACAATTCTACAAGGACAACCTCTGCTATGGCTTGAAAAGCCACCCAAAGAAATGTGTTTGTGTTGGTTTCATACAAACTGACAGCGAAGCCGTCAACTCGAATAAGAAATCATCTGGGAGAAAGGGCAAGTCCAACCCTATTCAACACAAACCTTGCCTGTGTGTAGTGGTTAAGCCAATTTGCTGTGTAGCATGGCTATGGAGCATACTGAGCATGCCCTGCCTCTTATTCCGCGGCTGGCTTAAAGCGGCTGCCTGATTGCATAACATGGGAGATGACCGCGTGTGCTGTGCTTTCCCCGGATCGTGCCGTGCCAGGACTGATCTCCATTCAAACTGAAGAGTCCCAGCCGTCACCAGACTGCAGGCCTGTGACTGTTGAGGCTTGCTATCTGACCTGAGGAGGAAAAGTCAGCCTTTTCACCACACTGATGATGTCTGATTTTGTCCTTGAATAATATTTTGAATTTTATGAGGTGTAAGAGTGGATACCATTACAAGACTTGCATTTTTCCTCCGTTCTCAATACCCTTGTCATTAAATAAAGGTGTTGGAGATCATTCGTGACCCAGGTAGCAAGCCCACCGTTATGCTAGCCAGCGTTGCACTGCGCTTCTGGCAGCAGTTCACTGAGATCCCTCGCCTACAGTGTCCTTGGCACAGCCATCCTTGCAGGACTCAGCTCGGAGGCAACAGATGGAGGGTTCTATGATGTTGTAGGATTAAGGCTCTGAATCCTGTCCCGGCCATCTCTGTGGCAGCACTGGAGTTTATTGTCTGTGATACTACGCTTACCACAGACACATGCATTTGGAACCTTTAAAATTACCGTTCATGTGAAGTCAATTTCTCAGGAGAAAATCCTTCAGCTTGCATGCTGATAACGTCCTATCATAGACGACACAAAAGTCTCAATGTCCAATTCTGTGCAGTTTTTTTAAAAATATTTTTTTTTATTGTGGAACTCTTCTAACACGTAATTTAACAGCCCATTCATATTTCACGACATCCTAACCTGAATTGTCCTTGTCATTCTAAGAGCTTTGCCCTTGATCCTCCTCACACACTACAGTCATACAGCGTCACTTCCACTCTGCCTAGCTGAGATTAATAATCGCAAGGGTGTGAAATGGAGGTTTCTGCTCGGTTTAGCGCCACTATGACGGTTGACTCTGTGCTGTCAGTCACTGACATAATACACTCAGGATAAGGCACAAATGAGCTTGGCCACTCCCCTTCTCAGAGAGCATGTGTGCCCCATAATTAGAGTGAGGTGATGTCATCAAAAAGCTCAGCCCCTTCATGCTCTGTGATCCATGCGTCGCTGAAAAATACTCACTCCAGACTCCTTCCTTATCCAGCTTAATTGCATGGAAGTAATTATTGTAATTTTGGGGATTAGTGGAAGAGTTATCTTCTGATGCTGTGAAGAGTTAAATCAAGTCTGTGTCTCACCTCTGTTCCACTGATGGATTGGTTTAACTTGACATCTGTTGCGGTGCTTCATCCCAAATGGCTCGACAGACTAAATTCATAATGTCTTTGTTGGAATGCCATTATCAGCCTTTTCGTTAATCAAAACCAATTTACAATTTTCCTTTGGCTCAAACTCTCTTTTGTGGAATTCACATTGGAATTATTTTGAATAGGAACATCTGGAGGCTCTAATACCATACTGATCCCTCCCTTTCATGACCTCATTATGATTTGTTATGAAATGGCCCCCACCCCACCCTCTCCTCAACAGAGCTATCACTCGTTGCAGGGTTTCAGAGGAGGGGTACATGTACACACTAGAAAGCACACTTGGTACTGAAAGCTGTGATAATACACTTTGCAACACAACGTTGTTGCTTTTTTCATAACATGTGAAGTCCTTCTGGGGAACAATTGGTTTATTTATATTTAAGTACACACTATTTGACATTACTTCTATCTGTCCTCATATCTATTGATATTTAAATAAAAATAGTGTGAAGTAGAAATTTGAAAGTATAACATACGTAATTTTGCAGGTTTTATATCAATTTTCAGGAGAATCCTCAAGTCAGCATAAGCAGAGGGGAAGATGTCTCACAAATAAAACCAGGCTATATTTATTCCAAAACACCATAGCTGGATGATGTTAATATTTCAGAGATAGATGAGATGCTTAATGACAGTCCTCTCAGTTACATTGATGATGGAATATTACAAAGTATGTACCTCACCAACACACTGGATCATCCTATCCTAATTCATGCCATCCAGTAGGAGTTGAAGCATGTCTGTGTGTCGTAGCACATGTTTAATTGTATTTGTTTATCTTTTGTTTCTAGCAAAACCTGCTATTACTGGCCACAAACGAAGTGAAAATAAGAATGAGGGGGAAAATGCGATGCTTTACTGCAAGTCTGTTGGTTATCCACATCCCAACTGGACCTGGCGTAAAGTGGACGGAACATCCTACGCGGTACATGTACATATATTTGAATGAATGAACACAAAATTCAAATATATTTGATTATGTTATCAATGTAACTCACTTAGACAAATGACAACTGTGTTTCAGGACATTGACAACTCCACTGGACGTTTTTTCATCACCAATAGAGACAACTATACAGAGCTGAACGTAATAAACCTGGATATAAACACAGATCCTGGAAAATATGAATGCAACGCCACTAATAGCATCGGGACCACAGCTGAGATCACAATCCTGCGGGTGCGAAGCCATCTTGCACCGCTTTGGCCATTCCTGGGTGTGCTTGCGGAAATTATAATCCTAGTAGTCATCATAGTTGTGTACGAGAAACGCAAGAGGCCAGATGACATTATTGATGGTAAGTCAATTATCACTTTATGTTCAAATGACGAAATATCAGTTCTGTACAGGTTAAATTTCCTACATTTCAGAATCTGAAATACTCACCAAGAATAAGAATAGATATAGAGCAATTAATAATAGTATAAATGAAAAATATGTCTTGTATATATGATTATTTACAAGTAATCTAAAAACCTTTGCAATATTACTAGAGCCCTTCAGAATGTCTTCAGACTAAAACTTGGTATTGTGATGTGTAAAGATCGAGAAGTTAAACTATATAAACAAGGTCCTGTTGCCCTCAGAGAAGTTCACCTGACTGTCAAAGTCTCATAGTAGATGCATGCAAATGTGACCTTTATAGTTCACATTCGGTAGACAAGAGGCCCTCAGCTAACATGTTCGAGAGTCGGCATTGTGTGTGTTGAGGTTAAGGCAGTGGTTTTCTCATGTGGCGATCTTGTGTAAGATTAAACTGAAATGGTCACTATTCTTCTCCCCTCCCGTACCTTCCAAATGGCAACATTATCTTAATGGGTGGTAAGTGAGATATTCTGCATGGTTCCAGAGATTTGTCAATTCATGTTTTTCCAAGCCCACAGTCAAAAGCATCACAATCTAGACACTTCCACAGTCAGTTAAGTCATTTGAGACCAATTACAGTCCAAAAACAGCACCTCTAAAAATAGCACTGATACAGTTTGACATGTTTCCAGGTTCCTATATTTCAAAAGGGGTTACACGTCATATTAAAAGTCAGGCATTGATTGAACGATAACCTTGTTGGTCTTTGTATATAATTCAGTTTGAATTATTTATGAAATAATAATACTGTGTTCAGTGTTTCCTGTTAGTTCTACTGATTTTATCTATACTCCTGCCTGTTCTTCACAATCTATAGAGAGGTACATTTACATACTAAAACCTAGTCTACTGTGGACTGTGCTTAAATAAGTAAATTAATCAATGCCACCTTACTTTTTTTTAAATTGATCAGCGTTTTTTTTTAATCTCAGGTAGCAGACACCATTGTGTGATAAAAGTGTCTCGAAAGTCCAAAGGCACCAGATGTTCTCTCTGATCTTTACTTGCTGCCTTAGTCTTCTTTAAATATCACTGAATGCTAAACAAGTACGCTGTAATACAGACCAAGCAAAGCTTCATCCTGGTTTTCTTCAGTTAATCTAAACAAATATGATTTATCCATTTGCTAAAGATATATGAGATGCACTTTTTCCCACAACATTATAGAGTTCCACTATCACATACAGCAACACAGATCCTGACAACTGGGACGATTGTGGGACTGGTACTGCTTTGTGTCTTTGAATTTGCTCATATGCATTTTCACACATTAATTTCCAGCCCATCTGCTCTGGCAGCTGATGTCGTTTCAGCATTGCATTGTTCAGCATTAATTAACTCAATCTCCAAAATGATCTGCTCAGCTTCACCATGGTTTAAAGAAACTCAACGTGGCATGGACATATATGAACCCCAACAAGCAGTTTAGTGGTGTAATTGCAGAAATTGAGTGAAATGCACACCACAGCATCGGGGGCTAGCAGTGGTACAGACAAATAACGGTAAATGCCATCAGTTAATCTGTCATTTATTTTCTCAATTCATTGTTTGGTCTATAATAGAGCAGAATAATACTCCAAATGCAACTGCTATGATCATGTCATGCTGTCTATGGTTCTGAAAAAACACCCTAGCCCTGTAACATGTAAAACATTTTGTGCTGAATGGCAGAGTACATTAACATATATATAATGTAATTTATATATATATATATATATATATTGCAGTAAACTTCCCTGTCAAAAGACAATGTAATCAATTATTTTCTTTAGTCAAGCTACGTTTGATAATCATACAACTGTGTTTGTTATGAAATGCAAAACATTGCCAACAATAAAACACATGCACACACAAATACACACAGAGCTCAAGTAAAGCTCTGTTCATGCCCTCTAGTTGGTCTCGTCTACCGGAAAAATGAAGCGATTAAGGTGGATTATATTTGCCATGTTTATGCCGTTCAAATCAGCATTGAGGACTCCCAACTCACAAAGCACAGCCTCCCTAAAATCTCCTTTGAGCATCCCATATTCCCAGAGGTTTTGGCCCCTGATCATGTTTTTTAGTTGTATTTCAACACTTTAAGCGAGTGCACATTTCTGTCCTGTTTCAAACCCTTTTTTTTTTTGCTGTGTGGCCATTCTAACTGTGCTACACATATATTTGAAACCTAAATAGAGACACCTGTTTAAACGACTTATAAAGGTTGTATTAGACCAGCGTGATTGGATTCAGACTATTATCCGTGTTCAAGTGCCAGTCTCACACAGTAAAAATCTGTTATCTGTTATGTGCTCGGAGGGCCGTTATAGTAAACACAGCTTTTGTGGTGTATGGATAGGTGTGAAAACTGTGGGATACGCTGACAGATTTCCTCCTCAGAACCATGTTTTACATCTAACATTCTAATTCCTATAATCTGCTCCGTATTGATGGCATGGAATGCTGCTTATCTCCAACATGTAACTGCATGAGAAATATCTCACTGTGATTGGCAACCTTCCTGTTGACGCATTTTCATCTGTATGCTAAACACCGACCACCTTGAGGATGTAGGGTTTCAAACTAACACGCTATGTGATGCAGCACTTCTCACCATTACTTACAAGCTCCTTTTTTTCCTACAGGATATTTCTCAATATTATTCTGTTGTACTTGATGCTGTACTTGATGCTGCTGTACTGCCTGATCGAAATTTGTGTTTCTCTTTTCTTTGTGTTACTAATCTGAATTGGACTGCGTACTGCAGGGAACTCATAAAAGCATTAGATGTTGAGAGAAAGCCAAATCGGTCACGATATCATATTCATATAACAGGCCAATGGAAAGCAGTATGAGAGTGCTGGGTGTAATTAAAAGATGGTTGAATGTGAGCCATCTGTAATCCTCCTACACATATGCTCAGTCTGAAATGAACAGTAACCTCATGAGAATCAGATGGCATATGAGGTTAAGTTTTGAAAGCTTGGCAAGAAATCTGTGGTTGTTTTCAGGGACCAATTTCAGCCATTCTACTATGAATGTGTCACAGCATACCGTTGTCTCTTCCAAAGGCAGTTTTGCCACCTTCAAAGCAGTTGTTTCTATGAAATGTGTCTTCCCCACTGCAGTGTTTGCTTCATTTTATCCTTCTGAGTCTGTTTATTTGACACTGAGCATGTGCACACAACGTTGTTTGTACAGCAACTGACATCCATGAGTATGTCCGCCTCCAGTGCACGGCTATTCAAAGTGAACTTTTGCCTTCGCTGCATTATCATAAACATCAGTGCTTGAAGGAGCTGACAGCCCCAGTTTCAAACTGTACTGACATTTTTGGGATCTAAAAGTAGAGTTCATGCGATCTGAAGTTCATGTGCTCACATTGGTTTTATGTGTTTTCTTTCCCTCTCGGCCCTCTCCTCACATCAAGATGATGAACCAGTCGGACCGATGTAAGTCAATAAAATGTCCTTTGTCCTTTGTCCTTTGTCAACATTGTACAATTTATACTGGATGCTGTGATTGTCACTAAATCACAACTCTCGTTTACATAGGAAAACAAATTCAACAAACAACCACAAAGACAAAAACATTCGCCAGAGGAATACAAAATAAGCAATTTATTCAAGTAAGACACTGTGGGAAGGGATGAGAGCTAAATATAGAACTCACTGCGTGGATTATCTATAGTCACGCCTTGTCTTGATTTTCTCTTCACAGATGGGATGGCTGCACTGCATTTCTTGGCAACATGAAGGTATCAGAAGTGGATGGAGCTCGAGGCCATTTCACGAAAAAGCATATCTTGACTCATTTTATGAGAAACAATATCAGCATAGCACTGGCAACAAAAGGAACATAATGGCTGTCTTAAGCATGCCTTGTTCAGTCTGAGTGGAGATTGCAGGATGACGAATAATGACTAAAACCACCACAAAGGTGTACACATTTTTAATGTGATATTGATGTCTCCTTTATTAATTTCACCATCAATGGTCCTCAACTGAGGAGATCCCCTTTGTATTACATATCATGTAGAATGCATGCAAAATACGCAATAGGATACTCAGAATAGACATCTTCTGGTGTTATCCCTCGTGGCTTTTTTGGCATCCCTGAATATTTTTTATAAAGTCATACTTCTCCCATATACATATACGTACATATATATATTTATACATACATACATATATATATATATATGTATATATGTATGTATGTCTGTGTCATATACAGTGTGTATATATATGTGTGTATATATATGACATATATATATGTGTCATATATAGAGAGAGATATGACACACACACACACACACATATATATATATATATATCTCCTCTTCTTGAAAATTTGTACAGCATAGCATACCATGGTCATTTAAACTGTTTGATTTTGTGACAAGATGTCCACTTTTAACAGAACTTTTTGTGAAGCAAGGGCTTCAATGACTGGCAGTATTTAAATTTAAGTGAGTGATTACAGAAAATGACTACTGTGTGTTTTACTATCTAAACAAAGATGATATGTGTGTGTTACATTTATTTCCTTTTCGAGAGTAACTTAGGTGTCTTGTATTTGTTGCAGTACGAGTGTTCAAATGATAGGAAATCTGTCATTTAAAAAAAAAATATTTCCCAATTTTATTGATTTTTATTTTTTTGTTCTCTTTAACTATATAGCATGGCTATAATCCTATGCAATATGTATTCTTAAAGATAGCTATATGGAGGGCAGTTTGTTTTACTCAGTGAAGCTTTAAAATTGTGGGATCACTTGGAAGCTGGCAAAGCAAAATCAACTGCTGTAGCTGCATGACTCCTCTTTCAATACAATGTGTCAGTGTGTGTTGCGGTGGAAGTGGACCTGGCTTAAGTTGGGAACAGAGGGACCAGAGTATATAGCCACGATCAAATATATGAAAAAGACCAATATTTTTTTTCTGAATAAAAACTTTGAAAATTAATCCAGAATTGTGAACTCCTTTCTCCAACCACCTAAATTCAGTGCCGTTGGAAGCATCATCTTTCAAACATTAAACTGTTAGTGTATGGACAAATATCTGCTCAAGGAGGAGAACTCAACCAACCCCAGCGTATCCTACACATACCATACACAAACTGTGTGTGTGTGTGTATATATATATATATATATCCTCACTCTTCAAGTAATTTCTTAAGCTCCCCCTCTACCTTCTCTACAAATCCAGGGAAGCTTGGATCCAGCAGACAAACACGCATGAAAGGCTCCAGGTGTTGTTCCTCCAAGGATCCGTAATGATAGAACTGAGGCAGAGCTAAGTCAGTTTCCCCCAAGAAGTGCTACAGTTTGAGTGAAAAAGAGAACAGTAGCTTGTTAATGTTCTGAGGTACAGTTGTGCAATAAAGAAATTAGAGGATGATCACAGTATTTTCCACATCTAATGATTGAGAGGAATGAAAATCACATCACACCACATTGCTCTTCTTGTCCCGTCACTTTCAGTGTCTTTAGGAGACACCCTCGCGTTTCATTGCCAGCAAACATCTACAACAATTCCTAGTTTATATAATATGTCACTGGGACTGTTTCGTTGTTTTCTTTTTGTGCTGTCATGTACACTGAAGTCACCACAGCACTCATGTGAAGCCCTCTCTGCACAATTTTTGTCACCATAAATCATTTTGACCCCATAACATGCAAAAGGAAAATAACAAATTTCCCTTAAACTTTATAATGACACACAATAACTTACACAATGACGTTGTATTAGCCCTTAACTGACCCTCTGTTGACTGATGTTGGCTTTTAACAATGACTACCTTGGCAAGATGCTTGATGGACAAAGACCCTTGAACGACCTGAGGCTCAGCTCCCACAGCCGTTCCCTACAAGCACAGGGTTACACAGACAAGAAGAAGAAGAAGAAGAAGAAGGAGAAGAAAGACTTGATAAACACAGCGTGACACCACAGGGTTAAGTGGCCAATCAATGGCTTCATTACTAATTGAAAAATAGCCACCTCTCAAAAGCCTTTCATCTCCACTGTGGACTCTTACAAGTGTCTGTTTGCTAAAGGTCAGATTCAACCCCATGAGTCCAGGAGAGTGTGATTTCACTCTGAATGAAATCCAGGCTCATGCTTTGGCTGTGTTGTTTCGATTTACTGAATGTTGTCAGAATTTACTAACAGTTACGAACAGGCTGTGGGCAGAGTGGTCGAGGCAGCAGTGTGGCTGGTTGATGAATTGTTATTCATTATTATTATTATTATTATCATTAACAACAACAACAACAACAACAACAACAACAATAATAATGATGTTGTTATTATTATTATTATTATTATTATTATTAGTAGTAGTAGTATAGGATTATATCAAATGAGTTTGATATAAGGAATGCAAAAAGGGATTGTACTGATTGTAGTTCATCTTTTTGTTGTTTTGTCAGTGTGATAAAATGACTATTGGATTCTCCCATATAGGTACAGTATGTATGCGTGTGTGTGTGTGTGTGTGTGTGTGTGTGTGTGTGTGTGTGTGTATTCATCTGACAATCTAAGGCCCATCCACTGTAGCTGTAAAATCACCTTTACCAATGACAGTGTTGTAAATAGCGCCATCTAGTGCGGGTTATATCTTTACTGTTGGTGACACTGACCATAGCATATTTACAAATTAGTACGTAACCACTGGCGACTATTTTGGGAACTTCTTTGTCTTTCTCTGTCCATCTACACTGGTTAAATAGAAATTGTATGTGCTGAAATGGAGACTGGAGCACCTGGATCAGTGGTGTGCAGGCGTCTGTAGGAGGCTGATTAGGTGGCAGTGGGGCATCATCCTGATTGCTGACAGCCAGATATTCCCTCAGTGTTTCCACAGCACTTGAACACTCCTTTACAGCTTCTGCCTTGTTTCTTCCATCAAACTGCATTCTTAACAGACGGCTCTCTCCCTGCGAAAACATGCAAATAAATTACTTTTTGTGAGTCCCAACTGTGAACAATCACTTTGGGCTTTGTATGTTGCCTTATGAATTCAGCAACATGCTGAGTTTACAACAAAGGATTTTGTGTACAATCAGACTGCTCCGGTGATACTGGAATATAATTTTTTTCCAAATATCAGGGGTGATAAAGTGATAATCCCTGCACCACAAGACATACATTTCATTTCATAAACAATGCTTTGGAGCTAATTTTATTAGCGGTCATTGTTGTTTTTAAAACAGATACTTTTGAATCACCTGTGCCCTTGATGGGATTGCAATGCAACTCACTTTCACAGTGTAGCGAAGCATCAGATTGTCCTTCCTTTGCTGAACTTTGAGAAATTCTGAGGCAAACATCAGAGGAATTGTATCCTATAAAAATACAAGAGATAAACCCCCTTTTAGTAATGCAGAACTAGATTTGTTTAATCCATTAAAAACACAAATACAAGAACAGTGAACAGTTCAAATTCTACAGGACCTCAGCTTTATGAAGTTGTTACTGAAACCTGTCAGCAGGGGTCTCTATTTTCCCTGTTTCCAAAAGAGTCTCTGCTTTGCCCATTCTTGAAAGCATTTCTGCAAACATTGCACACATATACAGTGGACAGCTCATTTGATGAATGTGACCTGAAAATACCAAATTATATGAAATTATATATATTATCCAAACATGTTTTTAAATGTTTTTTTTAATTTGTTGTATACCAACTAGGAATGAACATGTTCCTCTGTGTGAATACTATTACTTTAAAATATGTTTAAGTAATCAAATAAGGAAAATACATATTTTTATTTAGAAAATTCACATAAAACCAATGAAATAAAACACATAATTAGTTGTGTGGGGGGGGGGAATGTAGCACTTACAAAGACTAAGATGGGAGCATAAAGTTAATAGCCTTGAGCTCACAGTGAAAAACTGCTCTTTTTTTCATTGCCCTTGTTTCTTTCATGTCCTAGACATACTGTTCCTCTACAAACACTCAGGGCTGATATGAACCAGTTTGCATTCTCTGCTCTTCTCGTTAATTCTCTCCAGTCAGACACAGTGATGCTGTGCCCCGTGTAAAGACGTGCCCAAACTCAAATCATTTGTCACACACCAAGAACAAGACCTGACTGCAAACCTGTGAGATGAAAACTAGGCACTTGAAGGACAAAACATGTTTCGGAGGAGAGAAAGAAAAGAAGAGGAGGTGAAGGCTGAAGCAACATTCCTCATGAGCGCCGAGGATGTTGAGTTGAACATGAAGACAAAAACAGGGAAGAGATCCTCATCCTGATTTGCTCTTTGTCTTTGCTTGTGGGAGTGACAGACAGTAATATGCTGACCATGCCTAAAGGACAGGGGTATTATTCTCCTATGTTGTCTCAAATACAGAACACTACAATTCTAGGTTCCCTTCAGACTTTCTCATGTCCTTCGCTGGCTTGCTCTCTGTCTTGAAAGTTCCTGAACATTCACTGCACCAATCTATAATAGACCAGTCTATCATCCTTTTTGAAAGCTCTCTGCGGTCTGACCTGAATAACTGTCTGCCTCGACATCCTGGTGCAGCAAGATAGCGTGTCTCCGATGGGAACTCCATTTACGAGACACCGAGTAGTCCCTCAAGTTTTCTGTTGTCTGCCTGCTGGAGACATTATGCTTTCGGTCGGAAGACCACCATGTTTTACCTTTAGTATTTGACATACACAACCAAAACACTCCTTTAGACTTTTGCAGTTACCACTTAACTGTTAGAGGTGATGTTGGCTTTGCAGCTATGTCAAAGGTGGTAGCCAACAAATGCGCAAGCAGAATAATACATATGAAATCCATGAGGCTCATAAATCGCCTGGACATTTGTATGCCCCTTGAAAATATGCCTAGACTTACTACAACGCCCATAAATCAAAATCTGTATGAGACTGAAGTGGCTTTTTGTTTCTATCAGCCTGACCCTGACTTGACCTTTTCAAACTGATTCTGAACCTATGCCCTGAACATTCTGAGGGACATTTGACTTAACCTCAACAATCCAGTCGCGTCCCATCAGCAATGAGCAGAAATGTCAAAATCTGTAGAGGAATATTTGATATGGCCTGGCCTTTATAGAAGACGATTTTGGCGATTGATTCACATTTCAGACAATCTATTCCGATCCTAAAGCCAGCATGTGAATTGTATTGTCAAGAAAAGTCCATCACATATGTGATGTTGTAAATTCATTGTGTTCCCACTGACATCATCTTTTTACAGTTCAGAGATAATAGTTGGGGATACACATTCCGAAAACAGTAACGGAATGATCTGCCACATGGTGCTGGGGAACACATCATTTGAACCAGCATCTGTAATAGTTAATACAATTAATATTGGGGTAACACACTATGAATTGCTAGAGTCAGAGCATGACATTCACAAATGGAGCCTGACATGATTGCAAGCAATTCTCCTATAGCCACATTTTTTTTTCCATCACGGCACATGAGATGAGGTTCTGCTACAGTTCAATGTCTCTACGTCAACATCTCGTCAGCTGTGTGAATGTGAAAATCGACATGAAGCGATGTATAAACACACCAATAAACCAATTTGAAACGGATGACTGCTATTCGTTCATGAATAGCAGTAAATATTGACCATATTTTCCCTTACAAGACTTATATATTATGTATTATTTTCCTCTTCTTCCTCTTTGCCACCGCTAGATCAGACTGATAGCTGCCTGGATTATTTTGAACCGGACAGGAATTATTGCTTTGCTTTCATCTCAAAACAATTAAATAAATCAAACAAAGAAGACAGTCATGGGATTACAATTGTTTCACGTTTTCTAATGTAAGTAGTTGTACTGGTGATTATACGATCAATGAGAGCAGCTGATGACATGTGAAATAGTTTAAAAAGAGATACGGCCAAAGGAGCACACTGTATAGACAGAGATGAGTGATGACGCTGGTGAAACATTGTGATGGATTTGGGTTATCAACACCATCACTACTGTTATAACCAGTTTCCAGAGGGTGCAGTGAACACACCACGGCTCCTTACCGTCCACAGTTTTAAACCAATCTATTTAAATTTGTGAATGGCTGCTCTTTATAATGTGATATAATTCGAATGGCATGGCAACAGCTGTTGCTTCTTCGTACCTTGTTAACTGTGACAGTTGATTATATTTATATTAAATATTGTTAGTGCCACATCCCTTTTTCATCCAGTACTGAAGAAAACAATAAAAATATGACAATCCTGCCACAAAGTCTTACCAGGCTTTCCTTTCCCCGGATTACTATAAAGTAACCATACTCCACAATCGTAAGTACAATTTCTGATCCATTGCCATCTGCTTCAAAAACCTGGTGGAGAAAAGAAGATAATAGCTAGTGGTACATAGTGGGTAATTGCATTCGCTGATCAATTAATTCATGATGTAGCTTTTCATCATTCTGGACTAAATGGCAGTGAATTAGATATTTTATACAGTTTATACATCTTCATACGATTTGTAGCACAAGGTTAAACACTATGAAGTTAATCACAGTATGCTATGTTTTATATGGTGAGATACCGCTTGCAAAAATGGTAAAATCCAATATGTAGAACAACTTCAAATCTTGCTCAAAGTTGCCTGTGACTCTGATTTCAGTTGGGAACCATTGCAGCTCTTTCGTACTGTGCATGAAGTCAGAGATGCATGGTAAAAGTGTATACAGTTTGTAGTTTGTAGATCTGTTTCTGACTGAACATGCTGCTCTTGTTCGCCATCTAGAGTCTAATGTGATTAATAATAATAATAATAATAATAAGACAACTAGCTACATTAATTGTTAACTGCCTATCCATCTCCCAAGTGATATGTTGAACATAAATATAAATATTCACGCTGACTAATGGAGAAGAAAACGATTAGAAAAGCAAGATAATAATGCCTAATAATAATAATAATAATAGTGCGTCTCTGCCATACAGTGTCTGAACTTCTGTTGCTCGCATCAACTTTGTTGTTTCAGTGAGTGGAAGTAGCCGAGGGAATGATAAAACATTTTAATTAAGAGGGCCTTTAAAAAAGCTGCAAATACACAACATCCAATGGGTCCAAATGAGCATGCAAGGTTCTATTTTTCAGCTTTACCCATGAAGGCTGTAGCACAGCTGCTTGTCTCTTAATTTTACATTTTATCTCATGACTTAATAAGTACCTCTCAAAATAATAAGACAAAAACATGTTTAGCTCTGACAATAAGTAATAGGCTGAATACTAAAAAGACCAAATGGTGCTCAACTCAGCCCCACAGGAACCCTCTTTGTGATGGACCAAGTCCAAATGAGCATGTGGCTGTTTTATTTGTTTTATCAATAATAAATGGCCTTCTGTGTAAATCTAGACTTATGCTGTCTTAGTCTTCCTTTGTGTTCACAAAAAGAAGAAAATACTCATTCTCATGGAGACCTACTTGTCCTACTTGCTTGTGGTTTAGATTTATTTTTAAAAAATCAACAAGTCACGAAAATAATAAACCTGTGTGTGTAACAATAATGTAAAATTGGGTGTATGATGAATCCATCCATGTGTATTATTAATCTAATGGATTGCAGATAGATGTCAAATTAGGAGACCTAAATTAATTTTAATATCTAATTTTCAAAAGATCGTTGGTTTTATTTTTTATGTGTATCTGTGTGACGCTGCTCAATCAGCTAACTTGAACAATTATAAGTTCTGAATGAGGGTGTGAAAAGTAGAGTTCCCTGACGCAACTGTGTAGGTTCTGTTTTTGAATTGAACCTGGGGAACATGGTGGCGTGGAACATTCCAGCAGCTACCTGGCACCAGACGGCGCTACGGAACCGAATGCTAACGTTAGCTTAGCCAATGAAAACACACTTTAGTTAGCATAATGCTACTCAGAAACGAGGCAGGAACCTTCCAGCGTTCGTTCCCGGTGTCCGCCGACGCAAGACGACTGTAGCGTTTCAACCTCCATGACAGACTTGTGGCCATTTTCAGTGAGTTCATCCGCAGATTCTTGCCAGAGAACGGACGGTTGTTCCTCCAATGTGCCCGTGGCAAAACCACAGCGAAACAAAACAAATACCACGCTAGTGAATCAACTCCGTTTGGAACTACTGAAGCCAACTCCAAAAGATGGATCAACTTCCCTACTTGTTCCTTTTTTTTAATGTCAGATGTGTTTTGTAAGTCAATTTATAATGCATAGTTCAAAACTAAAACTGCATGTGACAGCAGAATCAGAAGCTTTTTAAGTATTCCAGAGGGAGATTCCTTCAATCCAACAGCTCCAGTCAAGTATGAAAAACAATGGAGTTACAAGTGAAAAGCAAAGTAAAAACATTTGCTAAAATGTTCCATGTATAAAAATAAGTCATACAAGTATGAATACATATTCGTGTTCCACTAATATCTCTTTTCTGGAGTATATTGTCCTCTAAATTTTACAAATAGATCTGAAATTAATGCAATTGCATTTCAAACCTCTTCCTATTCCACTGTCCATATTCATGGTGACTGGAGAGCAGTGTTTGTTTGTAGGTCAGTCTTTCTAGAACTGTCAGGCACCTGAGAAGTGAACAAATATTTTAGGAATATGCAAAAAACAAAACAACAACAACAATAAAACATCACTGCTCGTCCAGTGTTCTGGCTCACTGACAGCGTGTACTTGATCATCAGATATCTGCAAATTCTAAGTATCTACAATAAAAAAAAGCTTCTTATTCACCTGCCATGACAACACTACTGGCCAAATTCTTATCTGGATTAAAACTGAACCTATGAAAGTCCCCAAGTGGAAGTCTTTCATAATTTAATATTATGAGAGGCACATCCTCCGGCTATACCAGTTCTGTTTGTCTCACAGTTTCGGATGAGCTCAGTATGTTTTCTTTTTCTTCTCACCTCCAGGAGGGAACAGCAAACAAGGCAGGAGTATTACTAGTCACAGGCTCAGCGCTGGACCAACACAGGAAAAAGGTTACTGCTCCGTACAAAATTCAGATCATAAAGAATTTCTCTTTAATTTTTCGTTTTTTTCCCCTATAAATCACCATGTTTCCAGTGTAAATCATTGATAAAATAATTTGCTGTCACTTTAACCAATACAAACCATTTTGCATTACAACATGTACTTAGATCAAGTATGTGTCATAACCACTAAAATGTTCTGCAGAAGAAGATATGTAAATACAGTTCAGGATCCTTAGTTTCTCTGAAATATTTGGCGTCATGTCATTAACATTCTATATTACACAACATATTACAGAAGGTACTAAGATTTGAACTATATTACAAATTGTATGAGAGTTGGGAAAACGGCCTATTAATACATTTGCATAATCCTCCAATTGTGTGTGTGTGTGTGTGTGTGTATAATTTAAATTCTAAGGACACATCCTTTGTCATAGCTGGCTCCAGCACTTGATGTGCGCAAATTACGCAGTGGATGAGCTCTGATCATGTGCGTGTTTGT
>CAAKHB010002495.1:37115-61100 GCA_901007665.1 Aeoliscus strigatus
CCCCCCCCCCCACACACACACACACACACACACACACACACACACACACACACACACACACACACACACACACACACACACACACACACACACACACACACACACAGTGCCAGGAACAATGAGCCTCCATTGCCTACCTGTAGCCCTTACCGAGGAGAAGCGTTTTAAGAATGGGGGAGAGCATTCTCCTTTAAACAAGGTGGGCTCAGCTGATTTGCAGTTCTCGCTCCTATGGCAACCAAATAGATCAGCATCATGAATATTCACAATTCACCAAAACGCACCGCGTCTCTGGATCAGTGATGTCAGCGCTGGAACGCCACTGTGTTTTGTGCCGCTCGCGTCCCGTTGTTTGACGGCAGCCGTCTGACGGAGAAGAGCATCCCTTCGTCTTGCGTGACCTTTCTTCCCTCGTCTCCGTGCCAGCCGCCGCGTCCCTCACACGTCAAGCTAAGGTGACTTTCAGGCACTTGTGTCCACTTTTTGCGCACGATGTCGGAAAGGCACAAAGATTTGCATCGGGGACGCGGCGAGCGAGCGGAGCGGTCGGACTGCGCGTGAGGAGGACGCATGCAAACTGTCAGTCGGTTTTGGACAGAACTGTAGCTCTCAGTCGACCTCGGTGGAACCATTGGGTCCATGACATGTGCAGCAGGCTTTCAGGGATTCACGTTCAGATTAGCTCCAGACTGACTGCGCTCAGTGACAGATAAGGAGCGCTGGGCTGGCAAGCGACACCCGTCAGAAACATCTGGATTCCTTTCATTTTCTCTGTGTCTCAATGTCATAATGGACAGGCTGCACTCCTCCATGCGTAAAAGGCTCTACAGTTTGCCACAGCACATTGGACAGAAAGCATCTATAATGGGCGAAGGAGAAGACGCAGACAAGGACACCCGGAGGAAGAGTATCAGGATGAAGCCTCTCCCGTCGCCGACCTCTGGAGGAAGCTGCAAAGGCATCGGGGAGACCAAAAGTGGCGAGTCGGTGATCATGGAGACGGACATCGGGAGACCGATGAAGACCAACTCGAATGGAGATTGTCGGAGATTTCGGGGCAGCCTGTCGTCAATCACAAGTCGACATGTGCACGACTCGGATTCGGCGGAGGAGAGACGCCTCATCACCGAAGGGGATGTCACCCCGAGCGAGGAGAGCCCCCCGGGGGCCATCGGTGACGGGCCGCCCGATCATGACGCGCAGGGGGCCAGCGGCGGCTCTCCAACCGATTCCCCAGAGCAGCAGTCAGGGTTCATAAAGTTGGATGGCGTCGATCAAATTCTGCCGGACGACGAGAGATTATATCAGGCGGGGTTCATGCACAGACAGTTTGGAGCGATGCTCCAGCCAGGGGTCAACAAGTTCTCCCTGAGGATGTTTGGAAGTGAGAAAGCGGTTGAAAGGGAACAAGAGCGGGTTAAATCCGCCGGATTTTGGATTATTCACCCCTACAGTGATTTCAGGTAAATCTAGACACTTCATTCACTCTAAAGGCTCCAAAAATGAGGTGTCACCTCAAGGTTTTAGTACCAGTTTAAATGTGTTTTTCCTCAGTTTGCAAGAGGCATTCATCAGCTGCTTCACTCACACACCTTCATTACTCACGTTGAAAGATCACAAATAACCCCAATCATGGGCTTTGCTGCTTTATGAACATTCCTTAGAATGTGATAATCCCCTCACAGATTCAACAGCAGCAGAGGATATATTTCCAGGATACACAGGTATTATTCAGCAGGCCTTAGTTGTGTTCTGATTGAAACAGCACACACACACACACACACACACACACACACTGCACAACCTTTTCCTAATTAGGCCAATTTACTCATCTTGTGCAGATGTTTTCCAAATGAAAACATAATTGAAACCCTTTGGTAAAACTGACTCCTTTATTTGAGAAAACATGGGCTCGAGGGTCATGATTATCCATTGATGAGGGTTAGCGACAAGGCATCCACATCACATTCTCACGTGGTTTTCTTTTAGTTGGCAGCTTCACATGAGGAGGTTATGTGAATGGATTTGAGTTTAATTTTGAAGTAGGAATAGTAAGGCAATTAAGAATGGTTCTATATTTGAGGTTAACAATGTTCTACAAACTGCAGCAGCAGAAGCGAATAGTGTTGTCTCTGCACACTCCCTGTTCATCCTACACTCTTCTCACTGTTAGTGCCCTTGAGTTTGTTATTGGCCCTATGCATCTTATTCATTGCCACATGGAGGCTCTCACCCGCTTAGCAAAATTGGATTCAAAGTCCTTTATTCTTGCTTGTGGGATTTAAAAAAAAAAAAAAAAGACGCAGATGCTCTTTCTTTGCATCCCAGACGAGCACATTATGGGAGGCATTATTGAGGTGGACTCATTCACTGTGACTTCATCGACGTGCCTGTAAATCAAATTAGAGGAAATATTCCCATAGCTTAATTGTAGATGATGCTGTTCTGATATTGTTCTGTATTGATACATGCACTTTGGTAAATAAGGAATCGAATTATGTGTCAGACATGTTCAACAATGCATCTATCTACTTATCATGTAAATGGTGTGGAGACGTTGAATGGACTTTGACCAGGATTGACTGTTACACATATCGTACGATGTTCTTCTTGTCTGTACGACTGACTGGCGTCGAGACTGGTGTGTAGTGTTAGTCATGCCGTCGTGGTGGAATATGTCGAAAAATCATACAGTGTGTATTCCTAACTCAGGAACAAGATGTCTGCCTTTTGACAGACGTATGAGTTGTACTGCAAGTTGCTTACAGGCTCTCTGTCAGTGAAAATGGCTCCTAGAATAGAAAACTGACACATTCTCGTCCGTCTTCTGGTGTATCTGTGAAAGGAAAAGTATATTGTGACTTCAACTGGATGTTTCTGGCTCAGATTTATTTAGGATTGACAGATTTTTGCCAACTAAGCTGCAATAAGAAGCAACGAGTTGCTTCCTCGACTAAGCATGACACAGAGAAAGCAGAGGAACATGTGACTCACACGAATAGTAATGGATAAGTCAAAAACAGAAAACAAGAGCTGGCATCTCAAGCGTCCTGTTGTTAGAGATGCACCTCCCAGGTGTATTTGTTCCTGACCAACTCTTCTTTCTTACTCAGTATGATAAATGTCACGAGAGCGGGTGATTTGGGGCTTGGGGAGAATGTCCTCGTAACGAAAGGTCAGAAATCTGGCACTAGCCAGTGTTGCTTATTGTCGGGGGGTGTCTTTGAGCAAGATGGTGAAAATGTGGCTTTGCCTCACGGTGCTCTCAGTGTAAAAGATGAGTGCGTGACTATCTGCGTCAGATAGATTAAATTGCACTGAGAGAGAGAGAGAGATGTGCTCCTGAAATGAGGTTAGCCAACCACTTGTTTGGGGTCTGAGAGACACAACTGAATTCTACCGTGATTTAGCATTTTCAGAATTTGTGAGTGGTTCCCTCGTCATATTAGCACTCAGCACGATGATAACATGATCACTCAAGACAACAATTAAAACCGCAGTTGTGGCACTCAGACAGCAGTGTTGAAATCTAATCCAGGGTAAGAAAACATGTGTTTCTAAGTGAAACATCAATGAGAGGACAAGGAACACACAGGAAGCACATTTATTTGTTATAGCTGTGACCAAATATTTGTTATGTATGTTAGGTTTTAAAGTAAAGGTGTGAACTACCCTGTATTGGCATGTATATGTCGGTACCATACATCAGGGATCCCCTGTAACCCCGTGTGACTGAGCCGTCTGAATGTGTACAAATGAAAAGAAAAATGAAAATTTTAAAGACGAAAAAAAGGAAGCACATTTAAAGCTTGAAATTATTGTGAGTTAAAACACAATAAATGACCCCAGCCAGTCATGTGAACTGTGAACTGTGAAGGGTGAAATGAATATACTTACTAATGTCGCGTCCGTGATCTAACTCAGCATGTTGACACGGGTTACAACTTGTATTTTGATTTTAACACACTTGAAGGAGAAACATACTTTCCCCCTTAAATCAGCATCAGAGACAGGACAAGATGACGGTAATTAAAGACAGTGGGGATGTGAGAGAGTCCCTTTAATGGGACCGGAGAGGACAAGGGTCGCTGTGACTAAAAGTTTTATTCCCATGTCTGCATCAAAGCCTGGGCACTATAAACTCAAATTACAGTGTCACAAGGAATCACATAGTCATCACTGCACCAGAATTCAGCAAAATCTTCTCTTGTCAAGTATTGTATAACGCTAAGAAGCAAGGGAGGAGCAATATCTTGCAAGGGAAAAAGACGGATTAAAAATGGCATCATAATCCAATCTACAGCCTCATTTCCAGATCCAAAGCAGAACAGCCTCCTCCGAGTCTAAGCAAGCATCTTCCAGTGACAAGATGTGGTCAGTGAGTTAGCCACATGGTGACACCCAGCACCCCCAAATGTCTGATTTCCATGGATATGTTTAGCCGTCGTTAAACCATAAAATCTCTGTTGGGGGCTGATCGGATTTTTGCAAAATGCATATGAGTGGGATTGCAATAACGGTGACCTCTGCTCTGCTCGTCACTTGAACCGTCTGTTTAATATCTGCCTCGCTCTAAGCTGTGCTGAGACCTATCAATGCTGCGTGTCCTTGGTCCCTCATAGAGAGTGACAGAAGTCACAGAATACTTACTGCCCATTTAAAGACAATACAATATTCCTGGGCCTCTTTGGCAAAATGTTACACGTCTCACAGAAAGCTTCTTTATCTGTGCATGATGAAACTGGGGAGATTTTCTTCTCTGCGTTTTTGAGTGGATTCTATCACTGCAGCTGTATTGTGCCGCATTCTAAACAAATGGCACGGTGCAGTATTAGAATGCAACCCTTGATCGCCAAGTGCCTTTTAATTATCTTGTGATTCAGAGCCCACAGGACACATCTGTTGGAAAGTCTTTCACATTTCTCTGAGAGAGATAGGAAATATATCACACATATCACATTAGAACTTTCTTTTTTAAATTTTTGCACCGAATCACCCCCCACTTCCCCTCCCCCCTTTCCCCCTTGAGAATGTGATGCTAACACTATCAAACACCAGGATTGGCTCTCCTACCGTTTCTGTCAATCAGTTAAATCCCTTTGCAACAGTCACATGAAACCTTCCATCACTTTGACAAAAGTCCTCTTTTTTTCAACAGCCTTTTATTTCTCCTGTACATCACTATTCCACAAAAGTCACGTTGCCTCCATGGTAGCATACAACAAATCTCTGAAAAGATGTGGTCCAGTTTTGTTTTCAACAATGCAGACGAGCAGATGCAGTCACAGATGTGCAACTTAAGGATGAGATGTCATTTCATGACACTTTTCAGCAAAATGGTGACTGAGGCCATGTACACGTACTAAAAACAGCTTTTCCCCCTCCATTTTCCTTGTTAAGAATATTTGCATCCAAATGGATCCATTGTAAACAACTCGACAAGCGTCGTTCATATTCCAGGCCTATAAGTGGTGCTTCAAATTCATCTGTCCAAAATGTAATTTTGGACCAAAAAAAAGTGAGCATAAAATGATGGCGATCTTGTCGGATTTACTGTGGTACTAAGATCCGCTCACTTTCTGTCACTATTGCTTGGAGTAGACAAAGAAAAACAATGAGAACCGGAAAAAAAAACTAAGCACAATGGCGAGATTTGGTGCAGAGCTACCCAGACTCACAGACGGCTTTAAACCTAATAGGCTGACTATCTTCTTCTGCATGAACACAAGCATGTAAGTCCCATGTTGTTGTTATGAGAGGTCGGAGATGGGGTGATGGCAACTCAGTACGGAACACATCCAGATTTGCCGTCCAGATGCAAAGGCAAGGGCAGTGATTTTTAATTTTTTCACCCTGGGACCAGTTTTCAAAAATATGCATTTATAGCCCCTCTGTTTAGAGGATCTGTCAGGAACCATCGGCCTAAATGATGCAAAATGCGCATCTGTGTGGACATGGCCTGAACCAACCTGTGCAGTGTGATCATTAATATTACACTGCATTACAAAAGAATAACTGTTTCTGATTTAAGCTTTTTATTCACTTGCTGAAAGGTGCACTGAAGCTGTGTGTTAACCCATCTGATGACCGAACCACAAGGAAAAGCTTTAATAATCATCGTCATAATATTAATGGTATTTTGGTATTAATGGTATTTTAAAACATTTTGAATACTACACAACAGTACAATTGTACTGGAGTGTGCGTTCACATCTCTCTTTTTCGGCCAGGTTGATTACAACCGATTTTAGAGTACCATTTTTCTAGTGATTTGTTTGGGTCTCATATGGTGGCTACGCTGGATTTATTGAACAATGAGATGGAGAAACATATGCAGCTATATCCAGGTCATGGTATCTTGCTAGGTTATATCGTAGGCAACTGGGTTTGTTTGAAGATGTGTCGCCACTCATACAAGAAGCTAAACAAACTAAACAAACAAAAAGGTCCAACTGATTGTTATCAAGATTCTGGTGGTTTAGTTTGTGCCTGTGTAGATGACACTTGGTTTACTGTGCCAATCTGCATGGGAAAGTGGGGGAAAGGAGGGTTGACACCACAGCACATAGGATGAATCGCACTATTTTCCTTTCAGTGTCCATTAAATAATTCCTCCTTAAATTTAGTGTCGGTAAAACATGGAGATTACAGATGGTTCTTTCTGGGCCTGAAAGTGGGGTAATCAAAATAGGCTGCTGATCCACGAATATTATGAGCCAAGAGATTATTACAGCACAATTTATTTAATGGAGGAAGCCCAGGGAGGATGTGCGTGGCCGGTGGCTAGAAGGTTGCTTGTCATCGTGGCAGAATGATTGAACGGTTCTGTGTGACCTCGCCAAGCACACTTCTGTGGGAGTGTGAAATCAGGACACGTGGTTGTGATGTTACAAAAATTGTTTTTTGTTTTTCTTTTTTTTTTTTCTTTGTTTGGGCAGAGGGGTGTATGTCACGTACTTCCGCCTCCTCCTGAGTTTAAGTATTAGGTATTGAGCTGAGTTTAACCTTGGCAAAGTGACTGTAATCTCATGGCGAGATTATATTGATTGATTGAACATCATATACATTTTGAAAATGGGAAAGCCTGCTGGAGGCATTCTCTGTTAAGTGCTGCATGTCAGCAAGCTGCTATGCATGATGTATTTTGCTCAGCTGACAAATGTAATGTTGTGTGTCCTTCTCGCTCTGACATCGTCGACACTGCAACATCAATTTATAATCGCTCCAGGTGGACAGACAACACGAGTCAGCCCATTTGCAAGTTTTACTTCTTTCAACACATTTCACTGTCACATTTATTCTTTTTGCCAGTGGAAACGTGATGATCATCCCACATCCCACACCAGAGGTAAATATTTCATTGTCATTTGCAGTGTAGCCCCGTGAATTTAAAGGACAATTCCTATTACCTTTTGTTTGTGCTGCAAAGAAAAGGAGAAAAGTCCAAATCACTGGTATTAGTCTGACCCTAACGACTACATCCGTAGTCATGTTCAGACAGTTGGGCACTTTCAATGTCTGACAACATAAAAAATGCCTTGTAAACACATTTTTTGACATGTTTGTTGACAATAAGCTTATTCGATCAGGCCTAAAGTCCCTTGTAGTAGTGTTTAATGTGACAAGAAGAGGACAAACATGACTCAAATAGCTATCATCATCGCTCATTATCTCTTCTCTATCTCCTGATTTATGTACTATCATACTAAGTGGTTGTTATCCTGCTGTGCTGTTGTGGAACATTACAAATGCCAGGTTTAACACCTAACCTAGTTAATAGCATCCTCCCCAGATCTGCAGGTCCCCTTTGTACAGCATTGAGGAACAAAGGTTTCATTTATTTTACTAGTGGTTGTCATCCCATTCCAAATGCTCACTGGTGACCCGCTGCTGTGCACGGTGTGGTACAACATTGTTTTGTCTCTCAAAGTTAGTCTATGAAGGTTTTTGTGTTGCCTCAAGTGTTTTATTTAAATCTTTGTGATATCACTAATCAGCCTCACCAGGCAGCAAATGTAACCTTTCATTCAGCGAGACACTGCGACAATCTGTTTTTGCCCCATCACTTACAACACAGCCATTTTGTACTATGGTCTGAACACTGTTATAGTTTCTGATCAGTATTGGATCAGTGACAGAAATGTAAATCATTTAGTGCCAAACGCATGTGAGACATGGCCTGAGTTGGAAAACACAAGAATTGACACATGAGCTGTGCACAAGTGTCTGGAACTCACGGGGCTGTTCACGAGATTGTGACAGTGAATCTGACCGTGAGGACTGACGCTCTGTGCACGGCGCTCTGTGCACGATTGATTGACACATTAAAAACCAATATCTTTCCCTTTTTTACTCTTTACTAGCCCACATGTCATGACTGGAATATGGTCAGTTTATTTGTAGTTTTAGCTGTATTGTATGGAACTGTTGGAGTGAATAACTAAAAGGGATTGGTCATACCTCCTTCTTGATATCACTTCTCTTTAGGTCTTTTGTTTTTTTACAAGCTGAATGGCTGAAATTTTGATTTAATTCGGTGATTGACAACACAATCCTAAAACGAGATAAGGCAGAACTATGTTCCAACGAAGGTACAGACGTATTTAAATCTTTTTTTAATTCTTCCAATTCATCTTAATTACCCAAACGTTATTTTGTGACAATTTTGCACCAAATTCTCCCGAAAATAGAAAACCATAATCATAATCAAATGTCATATGACATTATATGTCATAATCAAATTTTTCTCCTTGCATTGACCTGCATGCTTGCATCCCTGCCTGCACATTCCTCCTTGTCCAGATTCTGTTCCACCTAGTACGTACAGGTTGACCTTTTCAGCCTTGCCCGTGTCCCAGGTGGATTCTCACTCCCATTGTCTCTCTGAAATTGAATTGCTTTTTTCCTATCAGCCTAGATGGGACATGGTTAAGATGTGAAACTGGCACTGATATGTTACTCCAGGGGGTGGACACATGAGAAACACCATATTAAATAGCACTTTAAATTAATATAACTCACTGTTATAACGCTGCTTCCCAGGCAAATTCTATTAAGTTCAGAGCCAATTAGCCGTTCGTGCCAGAAACACGAATCAGCTCCATGTGTGGGTCTCTCAGGTGGACAATATGTCATTGAGCAGAGACAGCTCTGTTGTGCCAAAATTGTTACTCCATTTGATTGCTTTAAATCTCCATCACCTAGATGGATATGTATTTTTCAATTACACCTGCATTTCACTATATTTATGTACTACAATAAAATCCAGTCAAATCAGTTCAGTGACTATAGATGATGAAGACGGTGAGAGGATAGCAGACATCCAGTGTGTGGACCTTGCGGTCAAGACTGAACTCGAAGGCTCCTATCATGCGGGTCCATCTTTGTTTAAATAAATTAGACATACTGTAGCACAGATGTGTTTGTTTTACCTCTGGCTAGGAGGTTTTATCTTTGTGGTGTGTACTACTCAAAAACTAGCCTTAACTTTTTCACAAACCTTGTGGAGGAACATTGTAACATTGTAATTTCCATCATTTCGAGGTCGCCTGCCTTTTGCTGCCTATTAGTTCCATAGCTCAGAAGTGGACATATTTCAGAAAAAATCAATTAAAGATATAACAGATGATGAAAAATGGCAAAAAATGAGTGCAACTAGAAATGCCCAGGGAGAGTTCAGGCTAGACTAGTTCAACGTCTAGTCCTTCTCGAAGCCTTAAACCCTCTTGTGTATTCTTCTGTAAAGGTATTAGTATGTTAAACTGTGTTATGGTTATGCATGAAAGGCGTTTCCTTAACCGTACATGTGAACCAGTCGTCATGTCCAAGATGCTACTCTACCCTGTCAGAATTCACTGGTTCTGACCGTCACACAGGTTAACGGATGTGCAGCACAATAAAGGTATTTGAGGAGTATTTCTCAGCTGATTTGTCTCTTCTTTGGAATGTTTATATATATGTCATATTAAATGTCTGGAGATGTTTTCACATTAAGCTGTTAGGGAGTGCAGATCGTCACCAATGCTGTTCTTTTTGTTCTTCCATGTCTCATTCCATAGTACTATACATTTGTTGAATATCCATCCTGTTTTTTTTTGTGTGTGTGAAATCAGACAGCTGGCTAAGATACAACGTCCTTGCTTGATGCAATGATGACACAAAAGTATGTCTTTGTAATGGAGCCAAGGCATAGAAACAGTCCTACATATCTCTAAATGCCAATTAAAATAATGATCTCTCACAGTGGCTGATCATCATTCTTCAACAGCCATCTGTGCTGAACAGACATGACAGGAGGAGGACATTTCTTTATAGGAGCTCTCCACAGTTCACCATGTAACATTGAATAGAAGCTAAAGCCTCTTTGGAAACAGTGGGGTTTCCACTCAGAGACAACCAGTCTAAAGTGCTAAATAAAGAACTCTGTGTGGTTTGCATGATTCACAGCAGATACTGCCCTGGATCAATGTGGTTGACTTGGCCAGCCACATGCTGGTCTACGGTCCATGAGTGACTCTGTTATTGTTTTGGTGTGCTCTTCCTGACAAGAGAACATTTTGGAAGATAGTATTTTGCACTGAGTTTAGGGAGTATTCAGAAGTCTGCGTGTGTTCATGACTGAAGTGGCTCTCAGTTTGTAAAAATGGGAGGCCATCTATAATATGAATTGCCCAATTTTTATAAACCTCCTTTGAGACTAAACGCGGTAAAATATGCTAAATCTACACAGGATTATTATCAGGTACGTGGACATTTTTCTTCCCTGTAAGTTTGAGAACCTCAAGGTTTGCACTGTCCTTTGGTCATGCAGCGAAATCTTACTCAGTCTGAATAGGCAGGCCGCAGAAAACAAGGTGTGTATAAATCCAGTCCCTGACCCTGTTTCACATGTAGGACCGAGAAATTAGAGAGCTAACAGATAAACACAGCAAATCCTGCTCTGTTTGGTTTAACAGTCAGATAAGCCTCTGTGTTTGCTTACTCACGCAGACCAGCAAAAATCAGCTAAACTGCATCTCCTCTCTGATTTGATTTCATTACATGCTCAGTGTCTCCTCAGCAAAGCTTTTCCATACTAGCTATCAAACTTTACTCATTTACCTTTTCGTATCTTGGCTCACGTTTTTATGCTGTCCTTTTTTAATGTTTTCAGCAATGCTTTTCAGAGTGCAGCCAGAGTGGAGATAATGGCTGTGTCTGGAGTATCACAACTCAGGTGTTTTTTTCTCCTCATTCACAATTCACATTGTTGCCCATTAGTCTTAATATGCTGCACAGTCTTATTTTCACGTCCATTACTTTTCTTTCCATTCCCCTACTCCTCCTCGCACCCTTTGACCACAGATCACAGTTTGTGACAAGAAAGGCCTTTCATGGCTGCTCCATTTGCTGATTGCAGCACTGGGAGTGGTGAAGGTAATGGCTCAGTACTGGTGAGGCCCAGAACAAGGGCGTGAGCTGATGGTGTACAGTGTGACCAGCTCCTGATATTATAGACAGTCCATTATCTTCATTGATGTTAAGAGAAAGCCCCGTCCTCCATCATGTTCTTTTTTTTTTTTTCTCTCCGTTGCGCGCTTCTGTCCAACAGCTGTATTGTTGGGGGAGGGGTCTTGTGTGGAGACACTGGCCAGTTTCTCCCCTCCTATACTCAGCTGACAGGAGACCCCTTGACATAACCCTCAGTACTTTTCTGGAGATAACAAGGCATCATGATAAAACACAGATGCAATTAGTGGCAGGATGACAGTCCAGCAAGCTGGAGTGCAGATACTGGCACGTGTTCGTCAGATAAGTGCATGCTGATGGCATGGCAATGGCATTCTCTCCTCCCCGTGCCTTCTGCAGCGCTGTCTCCTGTATTTGTCTACACTGAGAGCAGATTTGTTTTAACCCCAGATTACAATTTTAGGTTCAGATATCTTTTACTCTAGGAAGCTGTGGAAGACCTGGCAGGGGGTCAGTTAAGGACCAGGACTCTCAGGAGCCACTAATGGTACAAACAAGAGTCATCAGAAACAGGAAAAAAAAAAAAATCATATCATAGTGGAGTATAGCAAGTGTCTGCTGAGAATACCTCTTAGGTTGGACTAGACAGTTCAGCAGAAGTTTCTTTAATATGGTTTGTCTGAGTATTTGGAGATTGTTATTCTGTCTGACCACTGACAAGATTAAACTCGTTTTTGTTTTTTTTCTCCCACAAATTCACCCTGTGATTGAATAAAAGTGCTTGTAGAAGAATGTTGATCTGTTTTAGGCCATTTTTTTCAGGAATCTACTCATCTTTTGGCAGAACATCTGCATCTGTCATCTTATTTTTCAAACAGCCTAGTGTTTTCAGCAGCCTAGTGTCCTCAGCCGGTCAGTAAATGAGATGACATTCAGCACGTTTCAGAATACTTCTCCACAGAAGAATTTTGTAATGTAGAAGAAGCAAATGCAGTTTAGTCAAAAGAAATAAACTTTATTTAAGTTTAATGGCAAAATCACAGATACAGTTACTGATGGAAATATTCATGATTACAATTGCAAAATATATAAATGTTTTTGATGTTAACTGATGTGTTCATTTGAAAATAGTTTGACAGTAATCAGTGACCTTTTAAAACTTTAAACTGATCTGCTAGGCTAATTTTCCCACTTTATTTCCAAATGTGATTGGTGTCTAAACTAATAGCTTGGTTAAATTCTCATGCTAGGCTTGAAATCAATTTCACAGTAAAAGCAGTTTCTCTTTCAGTGAGGTTGAACACGTCATGGTGATCTCATTTGTCATACCAGTAAAGGGTCCGACATCTATCTGCTCAACGGCTATCTGTCTTTTCTACTGCAGCGGATTCGACGTTGTCTTAAGCATTGTCTTTCTCTTGGCCCGAGACAGTGCTTTAGAGGTCAATGAAAAAAAAACTCACACCCTGCACCGCGATATCTCACAGCAGACACACTTGCGATCTTATTTATGGAGTTATTTTGGCAGCGCCGGGTAAGGTTGACTTTGCTTCTTCTCTCCCCTCTGCAGGTATTCAGCAAATCTCTCTGTTTTTCCCTTTGCCTAAGGATGGGGAGATTTGCCTGTACTTCTGATGAAATCTTCTTAGCCTGGGTTTGATAAAACAGTGTGCCTCACCTAAATATAGCCACCTGCAACTGCACAGCCCTGGTGTCAGTGATGTGCGCTCACTGTGCCTGCAGGCTGTGCTTAGCAAAGACAGCGCCGTTCATTGGAGCGGGTGACAACAAAAATAGGATTAACCCTTTTAACCTGATTTTTTTAGACGTTAAAATGTTGCTGTGTTTGCCAACTGGCATGTTGAAAACCAATGAGCTTTCATGGGCAATGTACAGCGTTTTTTTTTTTTTTGTATTGTTACAGATGTTGTTGGTGTAACAGGCTTTATCAGAGATTTTCTCTCCCAGTGGCTGAGTGTGTAAAAGGATGTTTTTTTTCCCTGCACGAGAGCTTTGCATACTCAGTTGTTATTCATCCACCTTAATTCATTCTTTCAAAATGGGAACATTGCTCTGTTGTTTATATTTAAGCTTAACTGCCATTTGGAACTGATACAGACATCAAACTGGCTATCGACAGGTAAAAGGCACGTAGACTGTATAAAACACAATAAGCCAAAGGTGGAGTGCCAAAACAGGGCGACACGGTAGGCAGTCATGAGCACTGTCGCCTCATAGCAAGAAGTTCCCTGGTTTGTTTCCTTGCCTGGGATCTTCAGATCTTCTGTGCATCACTCTAATTTGAGATGAAGCAGCCAATCACAACCGACTTTCTTATTTTCTCCGATTGGTGGGTTTTGCGGCACAAAGCAACTGCACGGGAAAGTCGGACTCACAAGAGTCTGTGCGAGTGAGTGTGAAGCCATCAGTCAGCACTGGAGCTGAATGAGGACAAACCTTCCAATGCAGTTATTGTCCACAGAATCTACTTTTGGACGCTCAACCGGAGTTATGTTTACGCTTGTGCAAATTTCTCTCAAATCCTAAGATTTATGTGCTCAAACTCTTTGCTTGCTGAAGACCTGAAGAAGATGTGTCACACATATAGCCTTTCCCTAAGCAGAGATTTAAGATCATGCCTGTTTAATTAAGTTACAATATGTGCCTTTTCCTTTGACAGTCTTTATAGTGTAGGCCAAAAACTAGTTTTAAAAAAACAACAGTGAGTACATTTACCTGACAACCACTCAAAGCCGTGCACTTAATCCCTATCCAGCGCCATAAAGCTGTTTCACTGCCAGTAAAACACATATACATGGTTTGACTTCGACACACTGATATCAACGGTGTTTCCTCACTCAATGTTGGTTTCTTTCAACCATGAAAGTGGCCATTCTCTGGCCTTAACAATATACTCTATTTAACTAGATCTCCATCCGTTAGATCAGAATATATAAACCCATACACTACTATTTGCAACTTGTTCAGTACTTTAGATTATTACGCCTTTACTGATGTTTTTTTGCCAGATGTCACAAATATGAAGTGTAACTACATAGTTTCAGCAAGGTGATAAGTGAAACCATGGGAGGTCACGAAAAAAAAATTGAACAGCAGCGCCTGAGATTTGTTGAAATTAAATAATGAGGTGAGAAAACAACTGCTTTCATGCAGTCACGTTCATATAACCTCAAGGAAATAACTCAAGTCCAAGTACCCTCATGAAAGTTGAGTGCCAACTGCTCTGCTGTTCCCATTCAGTCAGTGTGGTGTAGAGGAAACATATGGACTCTGTTATGCCCGATACAACAGACAAATTTCTTGCTGTTCAACCACAATTTCATTCTGTTCATATGCAGCAATATCAACATAAAAATAAAACCATTGTTGTATCCCTGCGCCTCCAGATGTAAGCTTTGCCGAAAACATGTCCATCGTGGGCTTTTGGTTGTGGCTCTCATCACGCATTTCAGGTAGCTTGGCTGGCAGAGGAGAAAGAGAGAGGCTTATCATGTAGTCTGATGCACTCTAAGGGTGACAACATGTTCTTGTTCTCCCTGGTCATCCCACCGGAGAGCAGAGTAGGTTGTAACTCTGTCCCTCTAGACAGCAAAATGTCAGAGCCCCCTTCATCAGTACAGTGAACCCTCAAAGGTAGAAAAAGCAATGTCTGAACAATTCTGCTGCTTTGGATGTATTGTCATCATTTGTCAATGTTTCTGCCACAAACCAGTAGGTGTTTACGTTTAATTAGTCCTCAAGAAGTCAGTTTGCTGTTTAATACTGATCACGTAATGGCCACACACACAGGCTCTGACATGTAGGCTGTGTAAAGACGCCTGTGGAATAGCATGCAGAGTCATTTTAAGCCGTTCATTCACAAAGAGCACTTCACTTAACAGCTATTTAAACGCCACCCCGGACCCTTCAGTAGCTCCTTCAAAATTATTAAATTAGAATAATAACATGCATTATTCAAGCACTGGATGTGGCATTATAGCACAGTAGCCCTGTAGCAGCACTAAAGGCTGGTTATCCTAAATGATCCTAAACCAATCCGAAGCAAAATTTTAAATCTGCTCCAACCCCTCAAACAAAATGGAAGGATGGTTCTACAAGAGGCATCTTGTTTGAGAGTGAATGTTCCTGATTTGTGTGATGTTACGCAGGTGAAAAAAGACTGTCCTTGGAATGTATTTTATGCAGGACCGCTTAACTACTGTGTTCATTTGGCTTCAAGGCAGGTGGTATAAGCTAGCCCTGAATATCCCTGGATTCAGGATGCAAAGACGTGTGATTATTTCATGCCTTTGAATTGTCTACCTAGGATCCTGCAGTTGCCCAACTGTATTTATAGAGCAATCTTCTTCTATGTCAGGGTCCTAGTGCATAATAAAACACAGTAAATGGATCTCTGCTAAGTTTAGGTGGCCTGACCTCCATTAGGAGGCAAACACAAGAGTGAAAAGGATAAGTCATGAGTCATATTTGCCCTACACATGCAAGTCTGTATGCACACGCACGCACATACAACCACAACCAACGGCAACATGTAGAACTTGTCAGAGAGGGCATTGCCCCTCTGTTAGTCTAAGTGGCAAGAAATGCATAGGAGCGTACGCTGTAGTATAGTATTTATTGTTTGTTGCATTTTAACTCAGATTTCTGCTTGCCTAGTATTTATATATATATTTTGCTATAGTTTGCTATTTTAAACTTTGCTGCTGCAATTCTGTAAAGTTCCCCGCTGTGGGCTTATCTTATCTGATCCTATCTTGTATGTAGAATGCTACAATATGGATTTTGTGTCTTACATCAAATCGTCACCATGTTTTTGCCTATTGCCACTTATAAGAGTCATGACACTTTAATATCATCATCAGACATTAAATGCTCACTATTAAACCTGTTGTATTGTCATATAAGGACATTTAATGTTAGCTTTTTGAGCATCATGAGCACATCACCAGGTAATGTAAATGTTAACCGTTAAGGAAAATTGATGCTGACAGTGGTCAGATTTGTGTGTAAACAGATTAATACAGTCCTGTGTCTTTATTCATGAATTACTCTCTTTGAAGTGCACTCTGTTTTTGCAGCGTTCGAGATGAATGCTATGAATTACCAGCACACAGCTCACATGCGACCTTAAAAATTATATACATTTACTTTTTGTTATTGACACATAGTAAAATGAAAAACAATTTTGAAAGAGGATGATGCACAGGTCATCATATTTTGCAGAGGAGAAGAAGATGGAAACATACACGAAACCATTGTTTTAAAATGAACATAAACATCATGTGGTTGACACATACTAATACAAAATCCTAGAGACTGTCAAGCACTCACTGTCAAGAGCGTGTGTAATGTCTATAGAGGCACAGGCTTTCTCGCATTCTTAATGTGAATGTACATGGGAATACGAAGAGCAAATGTCCCTACCTATGTTTGCATTTCCCCCTTTGAAGTTTGTCATGTTCTCTCGAGCTTTCAGTCTTTTAGCAAACACAGTGGTGGCAAGGTCTGTCTAAATATAACTCCACTTGACAACAAGCTGGAACTGTAGGTACACCTTCACTTTGAAGAATTCCAATTACTGTCACTGTTTCCTCAGACTGTGTGTATATTTGTGTGATTGTATGTGCACCACATATGTAACCGCTGTTTACTGTACCATTATTTATGCGTGGAAAAGTGCGAGGTGACATTAGAGCTCAAGTGGCGGTGAAATAAGGATGTTCTTAGGTCATATTCTTGATTTAGTGTGATCTAAAGAGAAACGTGCACAGATTTAGCTTGTAGATGAGATAGAACTTTTATCACCTGAGTTGATGTTGTTGTATTATCTGAAAATAAATACTAAATAATGTCCCACCACCATGCAAAACTCTCCAGTCACACAGCTGCGGCTCAAACGTTTCTGAAACATTTGAGACAAGAAAAGTTTCCTGATGCGTTTAGCTGGATACATTCAAAGTTTGTATGTAGGTGAAGCCTGGTTCAGCCAAAGATCATTTACTCATAGTCTCTTATTCATTGTGCATTTATTGTTTCGCTGTACATGTTATTTCCTGAGACTTTACAGAGACTTCCTAAAACATACAAATAAAAAAAAGACAGAGAGAGGGGAGTACATGTGGAAATATCTCATGACATCTCCTATTATTAAATCAGTTTGATGCTTGAAGGTACAATTACATTGGCAATGAATATTAGGTTATAAAACATTTTCCTGATGTAATCAAACATCTTTTAATGTGGATTTGTGACTGCGGAAAGGGTTGTTCTGTGCTTTGTATTGCAGAATGAATGAATGAAATGAACAGGGGGAAAAAACCCAGCTAAGTCAGATGTGTCACACAGAAACAACAATCGTTTGGAGTCTGATGACTGCAAACACAGAAAATCTATGTCATAAGCTGGGACCAGGCTTACACTATTCTACCAATGTGGTCATATCAGTGTGATATCAGCTATTGTCATAGAACTATAAACTAGGATGAAGACCTTAGAGAAATAAATCCTTCAGTGAAAGAATACACTGTAACTCATCCATTGAAGACAAATACAGGACAAAGAAAGACAAGAAAAGAAAATCTCATGAGACTAAAACACCTGGGATGTGTGAAGGTGTACTTTTTCTGTATGTTTGTGCTCCGTGATGCATGAAATATGTGCCAAAGTGTGATGATCAACCACGAAATCAATACACATCAGATGCACAAAGGAAGTGAAAGAACAGTAATTACTCGCTGTAGTCTAGTCCCTTCAGTGGATTTGTACGTAGCCTGTCTTTCATATGGGCCTGCTATTAAAACTGCTTTTGCCTAGAGACAGATTTTTATGGTCCAGTTAAAGGTGGGTGGGTAAATCATCCAAGCTCACTGGTCCAGTACACAAAGCGGGACCATTTCATCGTCCAGAACATGAGGTGTCCAGGATGTATCACCGTTAACACAAAGGAGCCAGTCTGGATTCAATTACTAAAGCAGCACAGAGCACAATTTCATATCCAAACTCCCAGGCTTGGAGGATGGATGAGGTCAGGATGCAGTAATTAACAGTTAACCCTCATTGACCTTTGGGTTGTGATTTACTGTCCAAACAGATCGCGTTCATCTTCGTCAAGCTCCCTGCTGGCACGGTGGGAGGGTTACATACAGTATGTATAGATTATTACGGCCTGTGTGAGTACGCGTGCTCTTACTATACACGCACAATATGCCACAGCAGAGGGTTCCATTTTTGGTTGTTCTTCATTATGCTGTTCATCGTACCGCATCTCAAACTGAATTTAACTTATGTCTCCTATTATTGTGTGCAGCATGTACAGTGGGGGAAATAAGTCTAGTAATAGTGATAGTACTCTGATGTTGTGTATTTTTTTTTTCTGGATTTTTGTCTGATATTCTATATCTCTACATTAAAATGAAACTACCATAGACATTAGAGACTGTTCGTTTCTCTGTAAGTAAACAAACTTGCAAATTCAGCAGGGGCTCACCATCAAATATTATTTCTCCCACTGTATATCACACAACAGGCAGTTCTGAAAGTACTCTGAGCTCAATCTGTAAACTGTACAATTCTCCTGCTCTGTCTCTTGCACCGTCCCATTTTCTCCTTCTCTCTCTCCGACAAGGTTTTACTGGGACTTGACCATGCTGCTGTTGATGGTGGGCAACCTCATCATCATCCCCGTTGGCATCACATTCTTCAAGGACGAACACACGCCCCCCTGGATAGTGTTCAACGTGGTCTCGGACACCTTCTTCCTCATGGACTTGGTTTTGAACTTCAGGACGGGAATCGTCAAGGAGGACAACACAGAGATCATCTTGGATCCGCAGCAGATCAAGATCAAGTACTTGCGGAGCTGGTTTGTGGTGGACTTTATCTCATCCATTCCCGTGGACTACATCTTCCTCATTGTGGAGACGCGCATCGACTCAGATTTCTACAAGACAGCGCGTGCCTTGCGGATTGTGCGCTTCACCAAAATCCTCAGCTTGCTGCGACTCCTTCGCCTCTCAAGACTCATTCGTTACATTCACCAATGGGAAGAGGTAGGAAAATGCCCCTCAGCAAAGATCCCTGTCTGAAACAGATAACTTCCACTGTACTGTTTGGATTTCTTCCTCTGTGTTTTCAGTAGGTGATACTGTGGATTCACGCACAGTGAAAAGAGAAGTTATCTGATGAAGCACATCAAATAAATCACCATTGTAATTATGATCTAAATGTTAGGCAGCTGCTGCGCGTTTGCAGAGTGCTGCATCATCCCCTGGGAAGGAAATATGGATAGATGCCGCTTCTGATTTACACTCACCCTTGAAGGAGTGAAGAGGCTCTTGTCTTGTAACCCAGTCACCAATAAGTTGACGGAGCCAGGATGTTGATTTGTACATCTTTCTTTCCGTGCTCCGATCCAGCTGGCAGTGGGGATCACAGAGTACAGAGAGGCTTTGCTGATTATAATTGCAGCATTAATTAGAAAAAGTCCTCACTGCTTTAAGTGGGAGGGTCTTGTCATGTCATCTGAGGTAAAAGGTGTAAAGTCAAGCATCAGAGTCTTACGCCGTGGTCACTCTGAAAGTGGCAACCTCCTCAGATGACTGTGGCCATACTAGTCAATCAGTATGATCCCACAGGCACAGGTATGATCCCATATTTTAGACGCATCCCAGAAACAACCCCTTGTAGGCGCTCCACCACAAATAGGTCTATTTTGGCGCAGAACAGAGGATATGGAACAGACAGGAATTTATGCAGGGCCAAGAGAATCCATTCAAATCTTATATTAACACAACGAATACACACTGATCGATTTTCAAAAAAAAACAAAAAACAGCAACATGCATTTCTCTTGTATGTTGTTCTCTTTACTGTATATATACGTGGAGTCAACAACAAGACATTCTCCTCAACCAGGGGTGTGCAAACCGTTTTACATGCCCCACCTGCTCCTACACACCTGATCACTTCAATCAATCTCTCTCCAAGTTCTGCAGAGGCCTGACAACAAGCAGCTGATTTGAATCAGGTGTGTAGGAGCAGGGTGACATCTAGAACCTGCACAATAACATTATTTTTGGATTCATTTTCTGAAATCAAATTTGCGATGAATGAAAGTCACAGAACTTCTTGGGGCTGTTTACGCATACCGTAACGTCCCTAAAAATAACCAAAACTCTCATAAGCTCTTATTTCCTCAAGTAAATAGAAATGCAGAATAGAAGCTTTAGCTGGGGATTTTGTGTCTCAATGAAGAGTACTTTGACAGAATCAGTGCACATGGTCATATTACAGATGTTACAGAAGCGCTCCAGAGTCACTTAAGACAAACATACTTAGAAAGCGTGGGTTTTATTTTCAATGTATTGCCTGTTTGAGTGCTCGATGGGGATTTTTCTTAGACCCAAACAATGTCAGCTTGAGTTTGTGTCTCTCACAATTCCTATAAATCAGAACATTCAACTTTTACCAACACAGTATCATGGTACATTTTAGTGATGAAATTAGTCATTATATCAGAAACATTTCAGGTCCTGTTCTGCTCAGATTAAATGCAGTGTCTTCACTGCATTTTCCACATGAAAACCATGTTGTACTCTGTTTTAGTTTCCATTGGCGAACACACACTAATGAGAAGGTACTGATGTCCATCCATTTCTCCTGTTTGCACAATGTTGTCAAAATGCAGAGCTGCTTATTTAGGAGGTGAATCCACCTGAGGGTATGACATTATACAGACAATTGGAAAGGCTGAATAGTGAACTGATTGCCCATCAGCATCCCCCAGACTTGCCAGCAGCCATTTTGAAAAGTTTTCAAATATTCCGATGGCACTCGGTGTGGAACAGTGTATGCGTGGTGACATTAATCATGCAGGGCGTCTGTGATGCCATTTCAAAGAGAGGAAAAGTTCAGATGAATCACTGGGGGAGAATCCCTTTGCCACCTTGTGCCTCCATGCATGATCGCTGCTGCCCCTCTGCACCCAAAAGGAAGGCGGCGCTGCACAGAGTTCAGGCCGTGCTTCATTTGAATAGAGCTGACACACTGACAGAGAGCTGTTGCGTGTTAAGCCAATAAGGCGACAGAGGAGGATTACGGGGCAGGTGATAGGAGGAACGAAGGGGAAGGAAACTGAATAAATCCATAAATGAAGAGCAGTATGCTCAATGCCACGAGTACATTTTCAGATGAGTGTGACCACTGTGAAGAAGTAAAACAGATGAGAGGACACACAAAGAGGTGGTTTTCACTGAAAACCTGCTAGGTCTGTGTAAACCTATGTGTGTGTGTGTGTGTGTGTGTGTGTGTGTGTGTGTGTGTGTGTGTGAGGCTTCCTGACGAACATTAGTTAGGCAAACAGCGAAAGGCCAGCTTTGCCTCAGCGCCAGAGTACTTCAGATGCAACCTCACAGAAATGTCATCTGTCACAGCAGAATAACTTGTCACCTGGCTCTCACCACCTGACTGGCTTTTTGACTTTTCCACTAGACAGCGATACTTCAGACGACGGTGTATCTCATCTGCATTTGAATATTCTGTCTTACCCCTCTTCTATCCACTTTTACTCCTTTATATAGGGCTTCAGATGGAAACTGAACCAATGCAGTTGTTGACACACATTTCAGGGGCAGTCATTTGCTTAATTAGACTTCATCTAGAGGAGACGTCAGAATATGTTTCCTCCATACACAGAGAAATTAAGTGGATTACGACGAGCAGATGGACGTCATGAAGTCGTTGTCATGGACTGCATCAAACTGACAGAGGATCCTAATGATTCATTACACTGTAGCTGAAATTGCTAAAGTACCATTCAGCATGATGGGAGTCTGCAGACCTATGATGTGATGTCTTCCAAAAAGCAAAGCTGATTTAATTCATTTCACAAGTAGACGCAAGCTATTAATACTCTTGCACAGATTCATTTAGTTTGTTATTGTTTGAGTTTCATTTCCTCCTCAGCAAGGAGTCACACAGAGGACACTTCTTCTGAGTGTTGAGTGAACTGCACTGCGTAACTTAATGCCTCGTGGAATGATACAGCTGGGAAAGCATTTAAAAATCAGTGTATGCACTGTTTAGGAATTCCACATAATACAAAGGGTTGTGTTAGGATGTACTGTTCAGGGACGAGGTGCAGTTCATATGAAAACAGGAACAAAAGTGATAATAGATGACTCTGTGAAATGCCACGCAGGCCAACTGAGACCAATTGATTGGATTGTGTTAAAAGCATAGCTAATGGCAATGGCTTTCATATCCACTGGCTGATCATTGGTGGAAAGAGTTGGTGACCTTGTTTAGAAAAAAAAGCTGAAAATCCATCAAAGGCCAAAACTTGGCCTAAATGAAATCCCATATGCAGGAAATCCAACAGGGTAGAAAGTCACATCAGCTGGTCGGGTGTGTGACTTTAGCTCAATCCAAGGAATCCTGTCTTATGAAAGTTTAAAGATTGCCGTCCTAGTTTCATCCCATCTCCTCTTTAGTGTAGTGATGGTGATGGGACAATAAAAAGCATAATAATATCTAATTTAATCCCAGACACTGCTGATGTCTGTGTGATTGATGCAGAAAACAATCAGGGGATTGTCCACGTACCAGAACTTTGTCCCTCACATGTCCTGAGATGCTGTCGACCAGAGGCCGATCAACTCGTTTGGACCACTTTGAAAAACAGGGCCAATATGAGAGGGCAGAGAATCTATGTAAATTACAGCAGTTCGCAGTAGGAGTCAACTTCATGTATTTTCAGAACCACCTCTGTACATTGTGTTACGTAAGGACACGTTTCCATGTCATTTTTTATATTTAAATAGAAAAATCCTGTTCAAACTCAGTGCAAGTGAACAAGGAAGAAAAAACAAAATCTACGGCTGCAGATTTCCATACTCACATGTACAGTAGCTGAGCAGATTTTTCGACATATTGTTCCACTCACCAACGCTCTCCTGGAGTGAGGTCATTCCTGATTTTGTGGTCGTTCACAATTTTTAAAATTAAATTCAAGTTATTAAGGAACTTGCAAATCAGCCAATACCCAAGTGTTTTCATATTGAAATACTCAGAACAAACTGAGCTCACATTTTTCTCTTCGAGCTCTTAGAAAAGTTGAAATCTGATTTTGGAACATTTTCAAATCTCTTGTGAAAACAAAACTTTTCTTATGTGAGTGAATTGTATTGGTGTTTGAAATTAATTTCCCCATGTCTTAGCATCACAAATGTAGCAGAATATGTGAATACGATAGCAGATAAGCGTAGAAAACATCTCTAAAATGAAATTGGTCATAGTTTTGTTTGTTGTATAAATGTTGTTTGTCATCCTATGTTCACCAGATGTTCCAATATGATGACTTATATTCCTTATCGAGCATCATGAGATGTGGGACAATCTCCTCTTCAGCTATTTTCTACAGGATTAACTGCGGGGAAGTGAACTGGATCCGTCTCTGTGACGGGGGGGGGGGGGGGGGGGGGGGCGGTTTTTTTTTTTTTTTAAATTTTTTTTTTTGTT
>CAAKHB010002495.1:61120-75548 GCA_901007665.1 Aeoliscus strigatus
GGCAGGTTGTCAGTGATTCTAGAATGCTCATTGGTTAGTTTCAGAAAAAAAAGCGTCCGATCACATTCAGTGAGAGATCAACGTCCTGAATTCCAGATGGTTCACCCTTTCTTATTACTCCTCTAAGTCCGGCCGTGAACCAGGGAGGATATTGAAAACTTTGACTCTGATAGTACAGAGTCTCCTGAATATTAATAGAATAAAATATGTTGGGGTAAAAATAAATGTTTAGGGCGTAAGCTGCTTTCACACACTACCCACATTAATACATTACAGTTTGCAGAGTCTCACTGAGGTTGTGTGGCTCAGCCCACCGCAGAGGCTGAGTCACCTTGGATTTGGTTTCCTCAAAGTGACATGCAGACATGTGCATGCATCAGCAAACACATAGTCACTGCTTTTTGCAATTCATAACCACATCCGTTATTGCTTGTCCATTACGGTATGTTTTCAGGCATGCAGACAATCTCTTGCTGGCTCTTTGGTTGGGTTATAATTGCATGTCTGTAGGAGAGAAACTCGGCTCGTCGCCTGAAGCTCGGAAATGTTGGCAGATTTGCCGAGGCTGTTTAAGTGTCCTTGTGCATCACGCTTGACCCCCAATCTGCCTCAGTGAGGCATCTCAGAAGATAAAAGAAGAGACAGTACTCACACAGACAGTACTCACTGGCAAACAAACCTGAGTATCATCAGAGACAGTTTTACTTACTGATACCTGAATGGACTTATACAATCAATACATACTCTGACTTCAAATTTTACAGGAACAAAATGTTTCTCTTTTTTTACGGGAAACAACACAAAAATGAGAAAATATAAACTGTGGCTGCCAACATCATCTGTATCTACATTTAAGTCCTTCTGTCCTTCAACCAGCTCACAAATCTCTGATTTCGATGTCCTTTTTTAATCGTAGTCGTCATGAATTAGCTCAGATTGCTTCCATTTCCTCTCCAAACACTCCAGATTTAAGAGCGTGTTTTTACAACCGCCATGTTGACAGAGCGTTGTTTACAAACAAGCCGCTTTTGGTAGAGGTGGATACATGCCAGCGATAACACTGTCATGCAAAGTGCTGTTCAACATAGTGTGCAGATCTCAACCATACACATACACACACACACACACACACACACACAGACCAATGCGATGCCATCTCTCCCGTCTCCCCTCTTCAGCTTCCTCTTGTCACTTGTCTTTGGGTTAAAAATAAGACCGTGACCGGATATTCTCCTCTTTGGAGTTGTCTCCCGTTGATGAACCAGTGACTTGGATGAGATTAGTCATCCTGTTAAATCAGATTCAAGGCAGTGCACTAATGACTAAGCTCTGCGGGCTTCCTCTCATCATGCCTGATGCCTACAACACAACCGTCTCAACTGGCCGACTATGTAAACGGTGCTTTTAGTGAGGATGGAAATGTGAGACAAGAGCTTGATTTATTTCATGCTATTGTCAGATGACAGTTCCACACAAACCTGACTGAGGTTTGGGAATGTTTGTATCCTAACATTTGCATTTTGGACTGCTCAGATTTATGGCTCGTCGCTCCCAAATGACTGTTAAAATGGAGCAAACTGTTACGTGAGTAAAAGGCTCAGGTGCTTTGATAGCAGTCAGCCATGTGGCCACCCTGTGGGTCCAAAGAAGGAGCGAGGCGCCTTTTCTTTCCACCCACTAAATCTATTCAAAAATTATTGAAATAAGGTAAATCAGCTAATCAGCTTCCACTCACTGACCCATTACCTTGGCCAAGGACTGGGCTTTCAGAGATAAGGAAGGCAGGAAGAATAGATTTAATGAGCTATTATTGGGTGCACAATGAGGCTTGCCAGCAACGGTGACAGGTCCCCAACATTCTGAATGAGCCTTGTGTGATATGAATACCCACAGTGGATTTTCTTAAAATACTATTACACAGGAATGTGTGATCCTGCACAAACCCAATGGCATATTTTGGTAGGAAGCAGAGTGAAAGTGCTTTTTGTGATCTGAGCCCTGCAGGCCTGTTTAGACAGATGATGGAAGGGTGTTCCCTGTGGTCCACTCCCAGGCCTACTTCTCATTCACCACATGTGCTTCATCCACCGTGACAGCATGCATGAGCATGACATTTTGGTGAAGGCATTTATAGTGAGAAATCTAACCCCTGCTCATAGCCTGCTCCCAGAATTGGCCATCGTGTCGGAGGATTCAAAATAACACTGAGGTGTGCATGGATTAGATTTTGCTGCTAAACTTCATTAGTCATCATACAGGATGTTTTTTGTTTGTTTTTTCCATCCTCACTTCATCGCACACGTTGCAGCATGTGGTAATTAACTCATGTATTGATCATCTTACATGCAGCAGTCAAATAACCTTTAAAATGAGTTCATTTGTTATTTTTTAGCCATTCAAAGTCTGGGTGCCCTTGTCATCCACTTCAGTTATTTCTCAAGTAATGTGCATCCATCTCCAGAACTATAAAAACAAGTACATACAAATACTTGATTTATGCAGCAAATCATCCCTTTAAATTATAAATAGATATGACATTTTAGTTTTGTCAGTTATAATCTGGTTTATTTCAGGAAACATAGTGTCACGCATCATTTCAAATTTGCTCAGAACTATTTTGGCCTCAGTGTGTTGGATCTCAAGTGGCCAGTCCAGTAAAATAACAAGTGTAATTACCTATCAATAACAAGGATATTAACAATGTTAAACAAATATCCTTTCACAATACGTAAGTGTAATTTCAGCAGCATTATGTGTCAGTTTATCATTTACACGTTACAACTTACAGCACAACTATAATGTCACAAAACATTTACACTCACTTCATGATTGAAACACTCAAAAGTATTTCAAATTTACACATGTCTCACCCCTGTGAGGTTAGCCAGACCATCTGAGCTGTTTTACCATAAAACAGTGGGGGCTATATGGAAGAGAAATATGTTCCCTGGTTCTCAACGACGCTCGCTCTAACAGGAACAGCTAAAAATTGCAGTTGCTATATTGCAAATTCATCCCTGGGGCCAAATTGGATCTTCTGGTTCATGTGTTCCTTGCAGCTTTGTCACAATCAAATATGAGGCGCCGTAACATCCAACCTTGTTGTCAAATTGTTCATCTCATCATTGTCGTACTTGTAACTACAACAACTGCTCAGTCAGTCTGTCTAAAAAGTCACTTCTCAAATATTGTCTGGCATTTACATTTGATTGATGTATCATAGGCAGTTATTGTAGAAGTTTTTGGCTGTTGGTAATGGTTTGTACAGGATTTTAAATCGTTTAATCAGACTTTGATTAGTTAATAAGTTTGTTACTCCAATATAAAACTGACATGTCTGCTGTGTTGACTACTATGAAAATACAAACATCATTTGGCTTCTTCAATTGTGTGATATGATTATATCATACTACTGAAAACAAATGCAGAGAAGTTTGTGAGAGAGATACGTGTTGACGTGGCCAGTTGGCAAGTGGCATCAAGAAAATAGTGTGCAAGGGGAAATCTCTCAGGCGCCGCAGCACCATCATGACAAACATTCATCATCATTAGCTTGTGAGCAGCAAACACCAGATGCCTCAGTACAGTGCGACACTGACCGTGTCTGGGCAGCTAGCGCCAGCGCCATGGGACATCCTCTCACCTGGATCTCTGTCTTCTCACCCCGTCTGCTGGAGACAACCCAGTAGCTGCCTCCATCCCATAGCTGCTTGTCTGGACGTGAACCCTACGTCACAAGGACACCGATTAAAGTTCGACATTAGCACATGACCCTGTTTTTCATAGTCATACATTTGTTGATGTTGTTTTTTTATTTAGCTCTGCAATCTGTTGTATCCTTAGTTTGCTGCTGGTTGTAAATATATGGAGATTAGTATATCCAGTGCGTGACAGTGTATATGATTCCGTGGGTATTTAGTATTTATAGCTGCAGCAGCAGGCAGTAGAAGTACTAGTAGTAGTTTGGCAATAGGCATAGTTCTGTCATCAGTGTTTTGAACCCTGACGGATTAAATGTGATTTAAGTGGCTTTTCCCACACGATAACTGTTTATAGACTCCATCTCAAAGTGCTTACAACCATGTAATTGCAGTTATAAAACTGCAGTACTGACTTGGACTTACAGTAAGTTGTGTGATCTGACCCATGTTTTCTGCTGGGGAAAAGGCCAGTAGATATTAGCACGGCCTCTCCTATGGAGAGTCCTAATGAGAGACACGACCAGCCCTTGTAAGAAAGGGTTGCATCAATCATCAATCAAAAGCTCTCCTGTTTGTGTTGATGCTAATACTGCTGAGTTCACTCCGTGCCCGCTATCAATTAACGGAAAGTGGTCAGCAATCCATCATCCTCTGGGTAATGTACCACGCTCAGGAATGCTGTGTGTGCTTTTTGCCTGATGTGTTAAAAGTCCCACTGTATGTGTCATGTTTGTAATGTACAAGACAGGAGTGAAAGGCAAGGAAGGAAAACACCATAATAAATCTCATTCCTTCATGTTAGAGCGATGATATTAAATGACCTCCTGTCAACCGACTGGAAACTAACAGGAAAGTCTGCTGCAGCTGATGCTTGTGTATTTCACTCAATTACGACTGGGGAGCTTTATTCTCGACAGATCGGTAAAGTGCCTGAGGTCTTGTAAGGACACGTCTACATTAGAAATATAGAAATAATTATAGCAGAACTGCAATGAGTCATTCATGCTGTGGCACAAGCTATTGAATTTATCGCCATTACAAATTTACAGATGACTTAGCTCTAGATTATCCATCAAGGTGACACGTTGAAGGACAAACAGCACAATGCAGTCGCAGTATATAAATAACAATTTGCAGATGGTGCAAAAAAGTATTATCTTCAGTCATATGACATCTAATATCATTTTCCCCTTATTGCTGTGTGTGTTCACCACTCGAGGAATTCAATGAAAACATTCTTTAGTCCAAAATCACAAATTCTCAAATTCAAAAAGCATGCAGTAACCAGAACTATAATATTGTCAATACTACTGATAATAGTTCTAATCAGAAATAGTAACATACACAACTTTCTTCTTTCTGCTTTGACAACGTGCAGGTAGCCCTGGGATAAACGTAATATTTCAATGGAAATTATGTCTCATTCAAAAATATCTCATGTCACAAATGATGTTTCACAGTGTAAACCATACTCTGAGCGCTTGTAAGCACCATATCTCAGTTGGTCTTTGGAGTTGATGTATTTGGATTTTCACAGCAGCCATTTACTGTCTGGAAATACAATTTCACAAATGAAAAATATATCATGCTCCGTGTGAGAGATGGAAAGGGCTACCTCATGATTTATTCATTGGCCACAGAGTGAATTTAACACTTTAATCTTATGGAATGCCATTACGTCTCCGGCAGGAAATGTGGTACCACACAACACTGCATATTTGATAAGTTCTTTCTGTCTGTGTTTAGGAGAAAGACACGCTCCTAAAACGACCAAACAATAGCTCACATTTGATGCAGCGATGGGAGGTGTAGAAAATGGGCCGATCTGGTGAGCTGAGTGAGAAAGGTGCAACTGGGCCAATGAGTCAGTGTAGGTGAGGTACAAGTGCCCAAAAGGAAAGGAAAGGAAAGGAACAGGGAAAAACATGCTGAGGTTCAGACAGAAACAGAATATGTCGTTTCCATCCTCTTCGGGCTCCAACCCTCAGCCAGACACATTTTCCTCAGCATACCTCTGGCGTCATGCTCGCCTGCTGACGGAGCTAAATAGATGTGATTTGATGGTGCAGGAGCACTCACACTGTCCCAGACAAACACTCCACTAGTCCCTGCCAGCATCTCTCAAGACACGCGCACAGCGCAAACCCACCCACACACATATGAGTGTGTGTGTGTGTGTGTGTGTGTGTGCGCATTCAGACACTATAAACACAAAATGAAAATAAACAAGGCCAGTGCTTAAGGAACAAAGATGAAACTTTGGGTGCCAAGTATGCTGATGCCTCCCCCCTCCTTGTCATCCTCCTCATCATCCCTTATTGCCACACAACAAAGCAAAGCAGGAATATCCCCTCTCAGCCACAAGCCTTTAAAAAGGCTACCGAGTAGATTTTAATAAGGAGTGGAGCAGTTAGCTGTGGTCTTCAGTGGGATTAAGAGGATTTGAATAGTTGAGGCCATTAAAATCTACACCACCCCAAAAGTCCTGAAGTGCCTTATGAGTGTATTTATCATTAGGATTAACAAAGCCAGCCTGTGAACACATTCACGCCAGGAGCGCAGCCACCTCTACCCTTGCACAGCTATTGTACTTGGCTGAGTGGCTGACGATAAGAGCAGACAGGGAGGTAAATCCTTTGTCCCAAGGTGATGACCATTCCCAGCGGAACATTCTCCCAACAGCAGCATCTGCATCCACCCGCTCACTGAGTGTGCATGTAATTGTTCTCTCATGTTAAGCAGAAGTCCTCCTAAAGGTGTCGATTGTGGTCTAATTTCTGCACCATAAAGCCACTGTGTGACGTGATCAAAGAGTAAACGCTACTGAACTGCGTATAGACGAGGAAAATCTCTTAAGCACGTGGGCTTTGCCAGAGATTTTCTTGGTCTTACGTCATTTGACCCTAACACGTTCTGTTCTGCTGTTCTTCCTTTCCTGCTCCTCAGATCTTCCACATGACCTACGACCTCGCCAGTGCCATGGTGAGGATAGTCAACCTTATTGGCATGATGCTGCTCCTCTGTCACTGGGACGGATGCCTGCAGTTCCTGGTACCCATGCTGCAGGACTTCCCTGCTGATTGCTGGGTGTCAAAGAATAAGATGGTGGTAAGTTCATCATTCTGCCTCTTCAGATTATTCTCTGTCTCATCTAATCTATCAGCTCCAGTGATTACAGTATGAAAAGCCCTCAGCATTCTGAGAAGACCGTGATAAAGCCCTAGTGATAAAAAAAAATGTCTAATGATGTATCAATGTTTATTGAATATGCTGTTTTTAGATCATTTTAGAGAATTTCCTTGTTCATATTGTGGAATTAAATAGAGCTGTGCAGAATTGATATTTTCGAGGAGGAGATGATCCTGAAACACTGGTCAGTCAATGATAATGGTATCTGTGCAGTCACGTCGTACTAATGTGTAAACTGCCGCTGGAGATGTTCTGTTGCGCTTAAAGCCAGACACAAGTTATTTGTTATTCGCTTACGGCAGTTGACTGTGTCCTACCTGATAAATCACCCGCATCTCATGTTAACTTAGCATGTTACAAGAGAGGAGTGTAATTTATTTGATTTATTATTGTCAGGGTTTGTGGTCAGGCTCTTAAGGCTCGCTGCCCTCAATGGGGGATTGATCCGCTCCTCTCCTCAGTGTAACATCCCAATAAATCATCATGTATTTAACCTCTGAATAATTCAGCTGAAGAGAGACGTCCCTTAATGACAGCTTGTCGATATACAAGTTATTGTTCGTGTCAACAGGTCAGTGTTTGTAAGGCGGCTAACTCGTCACTGAAAGCTGACGGAGGCTGAGCAGATTGAATAGCACTGAAATGCATTCACTTTGTTTGTATACAAATAACATTAACATACTCTGTGTTTCAGTTCTCTTTGTAGAGAAACACACCAATGCTGTTTTCATCAGAAATTAATACAATGCACACTACTGTTTTGAAGTCGTTTAATAATTCAAGTCGCGAAGGGAATTCTTCTGTGAATCACAAAGAGAGCAGATTAAGAGTCACAAATAAAAAATACATTTGAAAATGTGATAACAAAACATATTTCAAAGAACGCAACTCTGATTTGTACGCAAAACAGCTTTAAGTCAGCTGTGTGTCCTGCGTTCCGTGCCAGGACAGATGTCACATGAGTAGTTACATTGCTCAAGGTACGATGTATTCGCTTCATTGTGCCTCACTGCCTCTCCGACATGTTGAGTTCTCCGTTGGTTTCTATGCTTCACATTTAATCATAAGAAATGACAGATGTTACAAACCACCTTGAGATGTTTCACAGTTCAACTAATTTTAGCTTTATATACATGTCAGGTGCCATGGTCCTGCCCTAGCTTGATACACGTGGTCAGCAGCCAGGACTCTTGTCTTTCTAGTCTGTTTTTTTCTTGAACATGGAACATGGATCATTCAAGCATACATTTTATATGCATCAAGTTAAATCCAGCATTTTCTATCGTGTTACCCAGTGTTATCCAGGTCATAACATCACAAAGCTAACTGTGACTCATGGTTTAATGTACTCTAAACATTGCAGGGAATTTATTCTGATAGAAAAGTGATTGATGTACTGGAGTCTTTGTGTGGTCAGGCTGTGGGAGGGACAGCCCTTAGTTGGAGCCACAGAGACTCAAACACATGCTCAAATTCTGGTCACACAAAGCAAAGATAAACAGAAAATTGTTGCTGGTGATAAACTGCTGCCAAAACAAACCACACACAATTAGATCCTGTGGAGGGAAGGTGAGACAGAACTCCACATGCTGACTCCACATCTTAGGACAGACACAACAAAAGCAAAAAAGGAAATCTCAGATGAATATTTCTTTATGGTAAAAGTCAGTTGTATAAAAATCTATTGTCTCAGCTGTGAACCACTTTTTCATTTGTTAAATGATTAAATACTTCAGCCTTAGTGACTGTGGAATCTGGGCTTCTCACACCAAATGCGTTGTCACGAAATGATTTCATGCAGTTCTGACTGGATTATATTTAGGCATCTCTGCCTCTCATGACGTTACTGCTCAGTCGTGATTCCATAACTTCCACTGGCTGCTTCCTCAGACTTCTGCACCCCAAAACAGCCCCCTTTTCATGTGGGTTGCAGACGCACTGTACTGATAGAAAGTCATCTTCCAAGTTGACATTATTAACATCCAAATGGAATTTTATTTCACACAGTACACACAGTCTAATTAATTACATTACATAGAAATATGATTCTCAATATGACAGAATAACAAATATATCTTTCAGAATAATGCCCTCATTTGACAGAAGGTTCCACGTTCTTCCTACATTACCTGTTTGAAAAGGAGGTTGTTGGCCCTGATTACAGTGATTAGAGAACACTTTGTCTTCTTTTACAGTAGCTATCCTGTTATCGCACCAGGCTGTCGCTCCTTACCTTTCCAGGAGGACACTAATAAAATTGTGAGCTTTTCCGCTGTGGAAATGAGTCTAAAAGCAATTTGGACAAGTCACCTGCAGGAGAGTTGATATTGATTTGTCACAAACTACCACCAGGATCAAGAGGAAAAGGGCAATTTATCTACAAATGGGAAAACTCATAGAGAAATCACATTTTTCTAAATAACTGACCTACATTCTATCATGCAAGCCTCCAGTGCCTCACGCACAATCTCAGGGCTCTGTTTTACGCTCCTCCCCAAATGTGTGCTCGCTCCAAAGGTTTGCATCTTAAAAAAAATCTCTATCCTGCCAGCTGCTCTGAACTGAACCAAGATAGTTTGATCAGGACATCTGACAATTCTTTCGTCATAAGTAACTGGACGTGAGCATGTGCTTGTGTGAGCCGTCAAGATGCCCATTGCACTTAATATGCCAGCAACATGACTTGAGAGAGAAAGCAAGCAAGATAAGCTAAAGCCAAAGTGCCCCAGTGTACTCACTTCATCTCCTCTGTTTCATCCAGAATGACACATGGGGACAGCAGTACTCCTACGCACTTTTCAAAGCTATGAGCCACATGCTGTGTATTGGGTATGGCATGTACCCCCCGGTGGGCATGACAGACGTGTGGCTGACCATCCTCAGCATGATTGTGGGCGCTACCTGCTACGCGATGTTTGTGGGCCACGCCACTGCACTAATCCAATCCCTCGACTCCTCTCGACGGCAGTACCAAGAGAAGGTAAGTTAAGATGACATGCTGGCTGTCGGCTGAAGGGTACTGATTTATTTCGGTAAGGGCAGAGTTGGGAAGCAAGGTATGCACACTCGTCTTTAACCGTGTTCTGTTTCTTTCTTTCTGTGGTGGACATTACTAGATTTGCATGTCATGTCATCAATTCAAAAATTTGGGAGAGCCCCAAACTGAAGATAGTTGAATTTTAAAATTAGAATAAAAAATCTATAAAGTCATTGTTGAGAAGACTGAGGCTCGTACATTCATGAGTGCGATGAGTTGGAAATAATTAGTTTGACACAAATCAGTACTTCACTGCGGGATGTCCATTAGAAGTTTCTCCCAAATTCAGAATCAGGGAGCCTACAATCTAGTTGGCAACATTAGGATTATGTCTGTAAACCCCCACACTACTGGATCATTTGAGCAGATAATCTGTTCAGGCCAGCCATGACTTGTCAGGGGGTAAATTCAGAAAATCCACCTGATTAGTGTGAGAACAGCAACAGTGGAGATGTTCTACCAAAGATAAGTATTTTTTTTTCTTTTCTTCTTTTCCAAAACCCCTAAAATGGTTACAATTATGAAACCAGAAACATAACTCAAATAAGTAGGAGATGACCGAAAGTTAAAGGGAAATTAAAGGGAAGAGCAAAAAATTCATTCATTAGTTCATACAAGGTGAGAGTGGAGAGATTTGTCACAGAACCTGTGGTTGGCGAAAGATCAGAGAATCTGGGATCAAAAAAAAAAACAAAGAATAGGGGACTATTACAAAAAAAACTGTGAGCACTGCACATCTCCATTTTCTTGTTTGCAATTCCAGTTTTCCAGTTTGTATGACCCATCAACCACCTAACTACCGTAACTACCACCTTATATTGGCCCAACTGACCAATTTCCTTTGGGTGCATAGTCTTCACCTTAGTTCGTCCATTAAGTTGCCATTAGTTTGCCTAGTTTGCATATGCTATCTGGTGTATTAGGTTGGGGTTTGCTGCCTGCACTCTTCTCAACAGGGGTTTGGTTGACAATTTTCCATGGAACCATACAATCACAGACGAAGTCTCTCCAGTTGAGGGAAAGAAAAGCCCTGACAGCTGACTGTGAGGGCCGAGCTGGGTTCCACTGTGCCAATCCCTCTGAGGGCCCAGCATGGGCGATAATGAGCTGAGCTGCTGTGTGGCCACATTGTTCACTGTTTTTAGCTGGGAGGGGACAGAAGAAGATGACCCCTGGGGAATGGTACACTTGAAAACCTGCACTTGTATGAAAAGAGGGGAACATATGAGGGAAAATATAGGTGTGGTGGAAAAACCTGGCTGACGAGTGAAGCAACAGATTAGATGTTGAAGTGAGTGTATGAGTGATTTTTAGGATTGCGTTGGGTAAATGAAATGGAATAGAGAAAGACACAAAAGAAGATATATCACTAATGCTGTTGATGATAGTATTTGTTTCATGAGACTTGGCTTAGCACCTGCTGCTCCGCTCCAGACTCCATTACTGCCACATAGACTGAACACCTGGACTTTTTCAGCACCTGTCAATATGTGCTACAAAAGCCATATCCTGCTGTTTCTGGGATCACCCCTTTAGGCGTCTAAGAATCCCCCAGCTGGCTAAAAAGACTCGCCCACACTCCCACATCTTCCCACAGTGGCTGCCTGCAAAGAGGTTATTACTGCAGAATGCAATTAAATTTTAAAAGGGTGGATTCTCTCATTTATCTTTCTACATGCCTCAGCGATAAGACACTGTGGGTGCGCTGTCACTGCATGTTCATCTGGCTGTGGGAGCCAGACAGGCATTTCGACTGCACTGTACTATAACCACTGCTTTCTGCTCACCACTCATAAGTCATAAGCCTTTTTGTCATCGGCCCTCGACTTTTGTGACAATGTAATTGGCCTCCAGGAGATTGCATCACTCCACTTTTCCAAGTTTGGCCAATTACCATAATTTACAGACACATGTAGTGGACGATCTGTCAGTCAATCCTGAGGCTGTTGAATAAAAAGACAGGTGGCAGTTTTCAGATGGTGATTGGACTGCCAGGAAGAGGACAACTGTCTGCAGGGACCTGGGCTGGCGATAAATCTGCTTACTCATGCAGCAATGACTTACCTGGCATCATAGTTGCATACACACCATTAAAGAAGAAGTATACACTATTTCCATCTGTGTGTGTGTGTGTGTGTGTTTGGGGTGGTGGTGGGTAGAATATAACTGATGGCCGTGAAATGGTTGCAGCTTAACTGTTAATTACCACCCACAGATGTTTGGCCAGTAGAGACTGATTTTGGGTGCTCATAATTGTCATGTACATGTACATATTAACATCTCTGTCAGCCAAAGCAACAGATTTCGTTCACGTTCAGCATCTGGGCTAGCTACCGTTTGCTAACCCGTAGCCAACCTTTTTTCTTTCGCGTCAACACCCAGTGCTGCTTTGCATTATCAATGTGCTCCAATCCATCAAGCTGCAGAAATTGGCAGAGTGTTTAGTGAGGATTAGCAACATGGATTCGTGGGCTGGCTGTGTTTCTACTTTAGGCTCTGCTTTTCTCCGGAGACTTTAATTACCTGCAGCATTTGGAAAGTTATTGGGCTTGTAGCAGGGATTTGTATTGATATAAATTATACTCAGTGTATACGGATGATGTTTGACTGCAGTGATTATCAGAATAATTACCAATTTCATTATTATAAATTTAGATTATAGCTGCAACAATGGTGTTGATCATGTTATGACAGTTGTAATTATCAAACCGGAGTTAGATGAATTATTTAGCTGTCAGTACTATTGACAATCAATTTCCAAAGTTACAGCATTTTGTGATCTTGCATGTTGCTTTTGAAAGCTCAACAAGATTTGTTTTTATTTATGGATCATAGAGTGCATGTTTTTGATCCACAAAGTATTCATTGTTCTACTGTCGTGGATGTTTGATGATGGGCTATATTGGGGTACAAGCTGTTTGTCTTGTAACTCCAAATATGTTAATTACTGTTCTGACACACGGTGTAGCTTTTCATCTTCTGTCTGTTGGTTTCTAAACAACATTACAGTCGTTTCTTTTAATCATTATATGCTGCTCATTCTTCGCACGACATTGTTGATGTCGCAGATTACAGACTGAAATGTGATGAATGAGACACTTTGACTAATTATTAGATGCTGGATGTGCCACCAGTCAGTTTTTGATTGACTTTTCAGTAGTTTGCAGTTAGGAATTATTTATTCCAAAGCCAAAAATAAGGATGTGATGAGACTGCAGGATTTGTATACACAGCCGTCAGTGAAGTAGCAGGAACTGTAAGTTACTTAACTTCTCTACACTACACCACATTACCAACAACCAGGCTAAATATTGTAAATATTGTGTGTAAATTACATTATCATGTAGAAACACAATGTCTATGTGCTCTGAACTCATGTTCAATGTCTATTAAAAACATGTAAAAAAAAAAAAAAAAGGTCTTAGACTTGTTGTCATTGTGGTATTCTGAACATAGTTATCAGTATACTAATATGATCACAAAAATGCCTGTAAAGGAATCTTATATATTTACACACAGGAAAGCATGGGAGGGGGCACTCTCCAAGATGGTAGAAATTATCATCAGAAAACTGGGGTATAATCTGTTCTGAATAGAATTCTATTACAATGTGGCACCATGAGATAAATGCCTGGGCTGTCAGAAGCTAGCAAGCAGACTTAAATGAGCTCTAAAAGAGGAACCAGGCTGCCTGTTAACTGTCTCACAAAGCAAAGACCCAGCAATCACACTAAATACTGAAGGTTGTTTGAGATGAGAAATGCCTTTATTAGATTCATTTTGTAATTGTAAACACAATGTTGAAACTGAACACAGTGTTTTTTCTTCCTCGCTGGAACTCACTTTGTAAAGGTATTAGATCGACCTCTGAAATATCATCATACACTCACTGAATAAAGGAAATTCCACAGAATATATTGTATGTACAGTATATGTGTATATATGTTTTCAATCTCTGTTAGTGCTCTATTAGTTGTATAGTTTTATATTATAGTGTTCTTTTTCTGTTAGAACAATTATCAGTGTCAAGAACAAAATGCACAAATAAGTCAGAAGACAGACTGAAATACATTGAGTCTGTGAAGAGTTTATATTTCGTACATAAATGTTGAGTTTAAATAGTTTTATTTAATTTGTGGGATATTCAGTAGTTGATATGCTAAATTTAATTTAATTTCAACATGCTATATTGAGGATTTGTGGTTTGGAAAAAAAATGATTTATGGATTTGATACTTTCAAGTAATATAATTCAATTGATTGAATTATTGATTATTATTGATTGATTAATTTATTTTGGTGGGGTGGGGGTGACTGTCAGTTCACGAATGATTGGTAATGTGATGATGTGTTCATATCTTAAATGGGGATTTAAAAAAGATGATTTACTGACAGTGCATGCATACAATGCATTTTATTCAATGTGTAAAACAAATCAGTGAAATCAGTGAAATATGAAAAAATGATTAAAACCTTAAGTATCTATTCTGAAATTAAAAGTA
>CAAKHB010002495.1:75568-88766 GCA_901007665.1 Aeoliscus strigatus
AAAAAATGATTTATGGATTTGATACTTTCAAGTAATATAATTCAATTGATTGAATTATTGATTATTATTGATTGATTAATTTATTTTGGTGGGGTGGGGGTGAGTGTCAGTTCATGAATGATTGATAATGTGATGATGTGTTGACGATTTCAGACTTGTCATTCTTTGCCCCTTAACATATCTTAAATGGGGATTTAAAAAAGATGATTTACTGACAGTGCATGCATACAATGCATTTTATTCAATGTGTAAAACAAATCAGTGAAATCAGTGAAATATGAAAAAATGATTAAAACCTTAGGTTCCATAAGTATCTATTCTGAAATTAAAAGTAGCTCTGTTAGGTGCACATGCACCACGATCAATTTTCGCCCTCCTCGCGTCGTGCCTTAAAACGATCAACACACACCTACCTGTTGATTAACCCGCGTATGCCATGGAGCAGCAAGATGACCATGGTAGCTCACATGAAAAGGCTGCACAGCATGGATAGAGAATGAGTTTGAAATCAAATGTAATGAATTTATGATTTAGTGTTTATTAGGAATAAAACAATCCTCTGTTTGTACCATATTTAATTACATCTTCTTTTTAAGTTGGATTTACTGGTTTGATTCATAGAAAATCAAATTAAATTCATCCTTCACAGGGAAAGAATGTTGAAACCAGATGTTGGTTTCAACATTCTTTGCATTGTGTTGAATAGTTTTGAATCGCATCATGATTTGGACATTGTATAAATTAAAATCTTTGTCAAATCATTCATGAATTGTGTTGCATCGCATCGAGACCTTGTGTGAATCTAATTGTATCGGTGAGGGCAATATATATATTATATATAGGAGCTAAAAATAATGTGGCAGTCTTGTTTAAATGAACATTTTCATCCAACATTATTGCGAGGCCAAAAAAAAACTCATCATAAGTTTTATTTCACGTTTTCAGTGCTGCAGTGCAGACTAACACAGTATTATATTATAATAACCCTGTTGTATTATTCACAAATCTGATGGGGTCTCTAACCTCCACATTGATCCCCTTTTACCTCCCAGCATGCAGTTCTTCTACCCTTGCAGAAAGCCTTGCGAGCTGGAATGGGTTAAGCATGTGCCCAATTCCCCTGCGGATCGCTTCTTCTTGTCTCTGGCATGTTGAGAGCCATTATCAAACAAAGAGAATTTCTTTGCTGCAGATCGGGGCCACAAGATGGCTGCGCATGTGTCTGTGCATACAGGGTGCGCCTGGCACTCCAGCGATCTGTAAGCTGCTGCTTATCTTTAACACTGACCCCTCAACAATGGGTTTAATACAACACTCAGACACAAGAGATAATCTTGCCCATTTAGGTGACTTATGATCCATGTTGTCTTATTTACCACGTTGAAGCTCTGGGATCCAAAGTTTGCGACATGTTCTTGAGGTTAGTGGGTACAGGATGAGTTTGTGGCTCTGTTTGTTGATTGTTGTTGGTGATGAAATTAAGGATGGCCAAGTGGGACTTGTATTGAACAGCATGTTGTGGCACGCTGGTCCCAAATGGTTTGAGAAAGAATTGGCAGTGGGGTGCTGCAGCTCCTCCCATTTAAATCTCTAATTAACACTTTGCAATTAAACATGGCTCTTTGGGGGATTGTTAATAAGAGGCCTAAAGCTGAGGATGTGTGGGTGAAGAGGCTCTAGAGATCTTTTGTTCCCTGACTTGATTTAAAACCTTTGGAAATACAGTAAATAATCACCACACAGAGACGATGCATCAGGAAATGAGCATTATTTGTTATTCCCATGTTACCTGGTCATCACGAGCCAGCAATAGCAGAAACTTGGTGGTTGTGTAGAGGATCCAGTCAACACATAGACAAGGTCAGCTGTTAGCATACAAAGTAGCTTAAGTCTGATTGTGCCTCACAGTAAAAGATGTTCTCTTCTCACTAATCACATGCTGATGATGTCAGTGATCTAACCTGGCTTTGTCTCTCTTTGCCACACAATGTTTACTGTTAAGTCAAGCCCTGCTGGTATACCCCAGAGATAGTATGGGAAATACACTATTTTAATGTGTGATTTAAAAAAAAAGTCCAGTAATATTGAACATGAAGAAAAATGCATATATACTGCAATGAGTGGCATCCAGTCAGGTGTGGCAGGCGAGCTTGGCAATCAGAAAACGGCTGTGAAGAGGCACGCGGTTCTCCTGCCTCATGGTAGGGGGCACTAGTGAGCCTAGGGGTTTTTCTTGCCTCCTCGATAAGTGACAGCAGCTACAATCGACAGTCAGCAAGTCAAATGCAGCCATCCATTTCTCTTTCCACTCACCTGGCCTTACTTTTAAAAAATGAAGGATTACATATCTAAACTCAAACAATTTTGAAAAAGGGACGATAAGCAAATTTCAACACTTCAAGAAGCGGCGCAATGAATAAGTTACACTGTAGATTCATATGACTTTAAATCTGATTATGATGACGTCAGAGACATGAACCTCAACGCATGTCACAGGTGGCAACAAGTCATGCTGATAGTCCTTCCTGTATATGTGAGCTCAGATGCAACACAGTGATCTTCAACTATTACAACACTAGTCAATAATTATATCTCTACACATCACTAAATTGTCAATAAACTTTACAACGTATAGCAGCTAGACCCACATTCAAGCTGCAGAATAAGATTCTGTCCACACTAATACTGACATTTTCCAAAGCAACTCTTTGTTTGGACCACTTAAAACACTTAAAATACACTTTCACAGCTTTAACTTAAAACAACACCTAGCATCTGTGTATCAGTGTGTACCTGCAATGCAGAATATCATTATTTTGTGGTACATCCTTTCACAGACAGCTGTACTAAACATAAAGGCGAGCTATAATATTAAATCTTCATTTATCGTGACCATATAAGTTGCAACTTTTGACCATGCAAAATGAAGTTAGAGGAGAGACAGAACAGTAAGTAGAACGTATAATTAATAGGCTGACATTTTTCATGGAGTAGATTATTCATATTATTATTATTCATATTCATGTTATTATTCGTATTGTTATTATTATTATTATTATTATTCATTTGGTAAAAAAAAATACTCAGAGAGTTGAATGAGAGTGAAAGGGAATTGAGGAGGAAGAGAGGCGATATGAAAGAGGAGAGGGACAAATAGTATCAACAGCAAACCCACAAAAGAATGGCAATGTGAAAATAGATCAAAAGTGAGGAATGAGGGAGAGCATCTGTGGAATGAAAGGGCATGAGGAGGCAATTCTCTCAAGCATCAGTGAGCAGAGTGTGATTGAAGGGTGGTCACACATGCACATAAAAGTAATTTTCTACATATAGATACTAACAGCACAGACTAAAATACTACAAATAAAGACACAAGACCACTAGTTCTGGCATACTGTACTAACTGGACACCCGCTAACTTTTTCTGTGAATAATTCTCTAGACTACAGGATCTAACAGCTGGAAAACAAGCAAATATGTCCTTTTTCTCAATTAAAAAGTCACAGGTTTTTTTTCTCCTTTTGTTCCACTGTCTGTCAGAAAGGTGGTTGTGATGACACTGACACTGCTCCACACATGCTGCACAGACGCTCTGCGGGGATAAAAGATTGTCTCCTTCCTTAATGTACAAGTATCAATATAACACACTGAGTGGTGGCTGCTGGAATCTATGAAGATACAATAGAAACATGATGAACAACTGCAGTTCATGCTCTGCCATGTTTTTATTCCTTCAACAACAACAACAACAAAAACTTACACCCATCCAGCATGGGTACCTCCCCGGATACCTCCCGCACATGACTGAGCTCGTGCTTGAAATGTGCACAGCGGGTGAATGGATGTTCTGAACACAGCCATTGATTGGATTTAGTCAAGTAGACCAGTAGGTGGGGATCTTCCTGTGCTGCAATAAGATAATTTCCTGTCACAGGGGGTATTATCAGTCTATCACAGCATCAGCAGACCACTGGCCCAGCCTGGCCAATATCTTTATATCCCTGTCAGTGCTGACACTGAGACTCAGCAGTGATTAATTGATGAATAAATAGAAAATGCCTGAGCCGCTCTACAGAGTTGTCCTCGTCTCAGTGTAAAAGCAGGACATTATTTTGCATTTGTTCACTTGACTTGAATTACTATGATATGAAAAGCTGAGGGTAAATGGATGTATCCCATGCTGACAGTATTTTTTTTCCGTCCTTTTTTAATTAAAGTTAAAGGCAGGAGATAATATCCCATGGCTCGTTGACAGAGCGCCATGCTGGAGCATGTCTAATGCAGGAGACGTAAATACATGACAAGATGTGGAATGTGCGTTACATTTGTCATCTTCATCCCGACTCCACATGCAGACAAGCCATGCTCACAGCAATACTGAACAACCAATGGGGCGGCAGCTCGATCCCTGTGATTGTTCTCTAGCACTTTCCAGATCTCAGAGAGGAAGAACAAAAGTTCCTCTCAGTGGAAGGACTCGGTTTCATCATCAGATCAGTAAATTCTCAATTTTATGCCACAGGGATTGGAGGGATAAAGACTCAAACCCTTACCCCATGACAGAACTCATCCATCTCATCACAGACTCACAGAAAAGCTGCTTTCCCCCCTTATTCTTCTGTGTGCAAGTATTTAATTTTTACCAGGTCACTTACAAGGCACTGACACTAGAAATGGTACCATTCTGAAATGGTTCTGCAGGTATCATAAGTGTCAGTCCATCAGTATGTTACTGCACCGACTCCATCATAGTTTAATTTTGTTTAATTTAAAAAAAAAAAAAAAAAAAGTGGAGGGTACAAAATGAATTTTGACGAAAAGTGGTGGGTACATGTATCCACTCCCCAACCCCTGAAATCGACGCTTATGCCTGTGGAATATTGCTGTTTTCATCAGATAACAGAGCTCAGCTGTCAGGAAGCCACAGAGCTCCCCGAGGTGCTGATCCTGTTAATGACTGACCGTTTAGACGTGTTTTTCTGGGAGCACAAGACTCAAAAGTCAAACATTTCAGGAAGTGAGCATTGTAGAGGGCAAATGGCAGGCTGCTTGAAGGCGGATTACCAACACTGCAGGGGGGGTGTTTATGTGTGTCAGCGCCGTAATAGAAGATGCTGGGTGGGAAACTTTGATGGCCCAGATCAAACTCATTCAAGGATGGATGTGGTTTGCTCTGCCTGCATGTTTAATAGTTCAGGCTCCTAATCCAAGTACATTTATTTTCAACTCAAGTCACATCCCCTGATTTTCAGGAACCCTGACAGCTTCCAGGCAACACAAAAACAATCTGGCTTGCATGAGACAGCTGTCCTTAATTATGCTATATTTCCATGAGATTGGCACTTTGTTGCTTCGCGCTAAGACTGCTAGTGACTAGGGTAGCACAGCTGGATGAAACGGGGGGAGACATCTGAGGTGAAACATATCATTGAAAGGTAAGATTGTTGGCAGTGTAGAAATGATGATCAAAGAGTATCTGCTGCATCGCTCTATGAATGGTTAATTTCTTTTTCTTTCTTTTTATCTTTCATGGAGGGTCAAGGATACTACCTGTTATTCTTCCCTGAGGGACTCTCAGGGAGCTTTCATCTACATCTCTGCTTACTACCATGTAGAATCAATGAAAGACCATTGCACACGCACAATGTAATGTTTTATTTTATTCCAAATAACATAAAGCATTTTAACCTAAAAAAGTGTTTTGGGCAGGTTTGAAAGTTACTCGCCCTTGGTCTCAATTATAACCCTGCTAATGCACAGGCTTGACACACTGAAATCACATCACATAGATTTGGGTTTTGTTAATTAACTGTCTGCTTGAAATTTTCTTTTATTGTTTCTATTTTTCCAAATGGTCCAAAGCCATGATGTCCCGCAGTACTGTCTATTGCACCGCAGCTTCCAAATGTAACCAGAAAATTCAACATGAACCTGACTGACTTCCGTTTGAAATGTAAATCCTGCTGCCTTGATGGACATGTTTTAGGTTGGACCAAAGCGGAGGCAAATGTGAAAGCAATTCACAGTTCAATGTTACTGCAGACTTGCCACATGGGTTGAAAATAACTAGAAATTGGACGGACACATGATCCAGTGGTTATCCAACTCAGCTACAAAGGTACAATCGTTTACAAGCCGACAGTAAGTCGCCGGTATGACGAGCACTTGTTGACAATGATAATGCACCCCTTGATATTGGGAGGTAGTACGATAGTTAAAAATATCAAAGCCACAGCAAACACCACAATCAGAGAGTGTTGCTCTCCTTTAGGCCATAACCTGCATCTATCTCCGTTTCCTCGTGTGTCCGACCTCCCAGCTGTTCCCTGCGGCTCCGTATCAGTGCTACAGGACTATGGCCTTTGGGTAACCCTGTTGTTGTGTGTTTCTCTGTCCCTGCAGTACAAACAGGTGGAGCAGTACATGTCATTCCACAAGCTGCCAGCAGACATGAGGCAGAGAATCCATGACTACTATGAGCACCGTTACCAGGGCAAGATGTTTGACGAGGAAAGCATCCTGGGAGAGCTGAACGAGCCACTCCGTGAGGTGAGTGTTTTTAGGGTTTGAATCTTCTGCACGTGTGGCATTCAAAAGCCTGCTTGACATTCCCCTCAGTTCACTTGTCTGACATTTTAGCCTAGCACTGGCACACAATGTTTTTTTTTTTTTTTTTTGTCTTTATGCCAAATCCAAACCAGAGTAAAACTGATGAAAAAGAACAAATGTCTGCACAGCTGACATTTCTGCCCATTGTTACTTTCTTCTTTTCGGAAATGCCGACAGGTCTGCGCACTTTATAAAACTGACTTTTCTACTGTCCTTTCTCTGCGTGCCCGGACAGGAAATCATCAACTTTAACTGTCGAAAACTGGTGGCTTCGATGCCTCTGTTTGCCAACGCAGACCCCAACTTTGTCACATCCATGCTGACTAAGTTGAAGTTTGAGGTTTTCCAGCCTGGGGATTACATCATCAGAGAGGGCACCATCGGAAAGAAAATGTACTTCATACAACATGGGATAGTCAGCGTCCTGACCAAAGGCAGTAAAGAAACTAAGCTTTCAGACGGCTCCTACTTTGGAGGTAAGACACAAAGAGACGCACATCCTGATGTGAACCTGAAATTTCTCTTATGTATTTATTTCCATTCGATTTATCCAGCAACCGATTTTGGTGGTTGGGCTTCTTGTGAGATTGAAGTGGGATGGGTTGTGCCATATTTGTCACCTCACTTAAAATTCTTCTTCATGGTTTATGCAAGACTTCCCCTTTAATTCACATCACAAGCTGTCTCATCAATGTAGGGCGAAGCACACTTGCTGTAGTGGAAATTAAGAAACACATTTTGAAGGCTGAAGAGGTCGAACCGCTGTGAAATTATACTGAATGAATGCTTCTGATAACTCGTGAGTTGTTATATACTTAACTCATGTTATGTTCGTAATCAGGGCCAAATAATGTGTCACACACTTAAAGCCTGTGACACATGTAGGAGACAATGCTGCCATACTGTCCTCAGCAAATACCAATTAATTTGCTTGTGACAGCGTATCATTTAGACTACACTGTTAAGTAATGAGAAATAGTGGCTAAGCGTTTGACAGCACATGACCTGACGGTGGAAGTTTAATTACGCCTTGCCTGCTCAAGTCCATCTCCATGCCCTTCTCGCCGGGGGTTCCAGAGAAATAATGAAAAGATGGCAGGCAATCTATCTCTTCAAATGCAAAAACTAATCAATATTTTAGACAGCATGGCCCTGGCTCTCTTTTAGGACCATGTTTACCAAAATGTTGGCTGCTTTGGTCCCTTCTTCAGTGAGACTTAATTCAAATTCAGGGGGAGATTTTATGCTTTACAGAGTTGCATCCTTGTAATGGCTCAGCCTGCGTGACAGCTTGGACATCCTGCCATTCAGACACTGAACTGAACTCCAGACTGCCGTGTCATAAATGAATCCAATCTAAATGCAATTGACTTTTCTCTCCTGTTATCCAAGTGCAAACGTACTAGTTTCTGCTCAGAATCTGGCTTTCTTGCTTTACTCTTGAGCTTGGGATCTGTAATTATTTTCCCTTTTTACACATGTGGAGACAGGGGCTTTTGGCGTCATTGTTCTGCGACTATTCCTGCCAGTGCCGCTCCTCTGGGGGTACAAGGGAGGGGGCTAGTGAAGTAAGCCCAAGGCCACTGGGAGTTTGTTACCAAACACGGGTTAGTCATTCATGAAATTAATTGGCAGCATCAGCACAGGGAGTATGTGGTACATGAGGATCTCAGTGTGGTTTTCACTGTCAGCAGGCAGAAATCGGAGAGTAGATGTGAATAGATGTATAGATACTATGGGCAGGACCAGTACCACATGGATTAAGAATCAGAATCTGTCCAGTTGTTCAACAGCTTTTCTTTATCTTTTTTTTTTTTTGCCAAGAACACGACTACAGGAGTATCAGCAGGCTTTCCAATATAGCGACTAGCATGCACTTATGCTAATCCTCATCTGAGCAAGTTCACACACCATAACTCACTCATTCATAGACAATCTAAATTATTAACACAATTATATACTCAGCAGTCTGCTCCAGTTTGTTAGCTGTTGGATAAGCTTGAGCCGGAGAGCCTAAAGACTAAAGTGGACTTGACATGTCCTGGATGGGAGCATCGGCTGGGCACACAGAGATCCAGTGGAGAGGGGAAATGTAATGTGACTGCAGTACTAATGCCAAGGGACATATGGAATGCTGCCAAGCCTGCTCTCTGGATGCTGCTCTGGGCTCAGGAACACAACATGCACACGTTCCCAACCTCCTCCACCTCCCTCTCCCTCTCCTCATTGAAACACTCATCAGAGCAGCATCTCCGCTGCCCTCTCAATGGTCAGACTGAGCAGGTTATTGTGTTGGTGCGGTTCATCCTTTGTTGCCGACAGTAATTGATGTGTTGCCAGCGCAGGCTGCAGTTCTCTCTTGGCTGGAGTGGAGCTTCATGACCTTGTGGTGGCCCTACATGTCAGTCAGGGGTGCTTATCAAAAGCTGCCTGTGATTGCACCTTTAAGATGGCTCACTGTGCCTCGGAGTGAGAGGCTCGCAGCGGCCATGTGAGTGGTTGGGGGTGGGGAGTGGGTTGACTGCACAGTTTGCAAGTGACTGTTCTTTCTCTGGCTTTACTTAACAATCTGAATTTACTGAATCTGAAGTCTCTTGAAGTCCTGGGTTAGAAAGCCGTTGTGCCTTCCTCTCCTCTTGCTTTATCCATTACTCTCTCTCTCTCGCTCTCTCTTTACTCCCTCTTTTGTTTTGCCTTTGGCCCTCTCCAAGCTCAGATTGCCTGTGTTATAGAGATGCCTGCCAAAAGACCACTCTTTTACTGAGTCAGTCTAGTAGCACCAAAAGTCCAGGTAATCTTCCTCTTAACCCAGTTAACACTAGCACCTCTTATTCTCCTGCACCCTCTCCTCACAACTGCAGAAACAAAGAATATACAGTATATACATATGAATGAATATAAATGCACAAGAATGTACGTGGAAAACGAGTAAGTCAACGCCCTCAGTAGTTTGCATTCAGGTATTTCCAGGGTTATTCAAGGTTCTTTGATGCTGGTTCTTCTTCATACACACACACACACACACACACATACACACACACACGGTGAGGTTCATATAAGGTGAGGCCCTGACTTCATATATGAACCTACAGTTGTAACTTATTAACCATTGGATTGGCAACAGTTAGCTGGTTGTTGAAAGTCTCATATCAACATTCTTTACACATCCAAACTGAAGCACACAAAAAGGCACATTTAATTACTTTTAATTACCTTAGTCTTACCTTTACCTCTAAAAGAAGTCTATGCCCCGCTCATTCTGAACAAAAGCACTGATTGTTGGTCGAAAATTTCCTTATATTCCCTCAGATTTAAGTCTCTCTGTATCTTTTCCTTTCCTTTCCTTCCTTTTCCTTTCATTATTACTTTCTTCTTGGATAGAAAGTCCATTTTAGAAAATTGTTTGAGTTTAGATATGTAATCCTTCATTTTGAAAGTAAGGCCAGGCGAGGACAAAAACAAATGGATTGGCCGAACTGTCGATCGTAGCTGCTGTCACTTACGACTGAGGAGTCGTAAGAAGAATCCCTGGGCTCACTAGTTCCCCCTACCATGAGGCGGGAGAACTGCGTGCCTCACCTAGTGCCTCTTGACAGCCATTTTCCAGTTACTCACCACACGATAAGTGACACACACACACATGACAAACAACAACAACAACGCTGTACATTGTGTACATCCACTAAACTATGGAAATTTAGTTCATATAGCAAGTTTTAATATTGACATACAGAGACAATACGGTCTCCCTGCAGCCAGAAGCAGTGATTGTCAATCCACGGTGAGGCTCAGGCAGCTGGTACCTCACCACACCTGAAAATTCAGCGATTTTGAGAAAAAATCATTTAAAATTGGTGAAGTTGAATGGAAAACAACTTTACAGTACCAAATCACTGGATAAATATAACCACTTATATAACCATGTTTTTTTTCCATTTTACAATTTTTTCTTTTCATGATGGCAGGAGAGGCACGGCCTCTGGATTCTTACCTTTGTAACCTCGCAGTCTTTCATTTGCCTTGATTTGACGGTCAGTCCAGAGCACCTGCTTCCATTGTTGTGCACCGAAAAGATTGTTTATATTTTAAGTCTTTTGAACTAATTGTGAGTCTGTAATCACTTACATCTTTGTCCCTAACTACTGCATTAGTGTGTCTTCATCACGTTAGACATGTAGGATTAAGAACAGCGACAGATCTCAGCATCTGCCATGGTAAAACAACAAATATCCCCATCGTCGTCTTTGCATGTAAACCCCACGGCAGGCGTTTTGTGCAGCTATGGTAATGCTGTGAGGAAGCGAGCATTGCATGTCACAGGGAATCAGGAAGCCCGCTGCGAATGTTGTAAAGGTGAGAGCGAGTCCTCTGTCTGAGTTGGCAGCAGTGTCAGGAGAGGAGATGGGAGCTGACAGCAGGACGCAGAGTCCAGGTGAGCTTTGCCAGACCAGGCTGTCGGACACAGATCCTCCATCACAGCCCCACACAGACTCATTAATTCGCGTCTATGCACACTCATGAGTGAAAAAGGAGGCAGTTACACGCGCACGATGAGATGCAGACGTGCACTCATAAGCTCATTTAAAAGCCCATTCAAAGGCCAGAATTTGCATTCAGCTGCAATTATGCACATTAGTTTGTAGGTACAAGCTTTTGTACATAAATACAAATGAACATACATGTAGTATATGCTGACAGACATCAGACAATGCGAGAGCAATTCTGAAAGCTAATTATACAATGATACCTCAACATCTGTTGCAAGTGATTTCTAGCAAGACGGGGACTCATGCAAAGAAAATGTAAATTGAAACACATTGGTCATAAGCTGTAAAAAGTCCTGAACAGAATGGAAATGTGCAAATGCAGTAGCCTAGTGTAGAATATTGTGTACATTAGCAGGATGAGTGCAGCTGTTTGTAACAAGCCGAAGCTGAAAGCCACATACAGCGATACACAGAGGATGTATAATGTGTATAATATGTGGAAATGAACGCACATGAATCAATGTTTATGCATCACACTGGACAGTTGGAATGTTGCAGATCATTTGCCCTGTTTTGCATGTGTGTTTAAAAATAAAATGTCACACTTTATTGACTTAATCATCTGAATTATACATGTCATGTCACTGAGGGCATGTTGTGTAGGACTTTCTCTCTCAGTTTCACAAATAATGTGGCGATGCAACAAGACACTACAATGAACTGTAAAAAAACAAAACAAAAGTACTGTACTGTACGCTTCATCTCCAGCCTCATCGCATCTGAGGGATTCACAGGGTAAAACCAAGCCATTTTTCCTCCCACTTTGACCTTTTCTGTAGCACACTCACACACATCTTCTTTTAAGTGAATTAACACGAGGGCTATGTTGTTGGCAAGTTTGGTTTCAACAAGCCATGTTGTCTGTTAGTGGACAAAGACATTCTCTGCTGTACTAATGTTGAGATTGTGTCAGTTGTCACTCCTGTTTTTGCATCAAATAAATATTTAAAATACATTTTTATCAGAATTATTGCCATCACTTAAACATATATATAAACATATATGGCATGATGACAGCCATTTCTATTAATCCAATGTGCGGAAAAATGTATTTGAATGTAAAGAATCTCATCTTACGAGCATCATGGCATTCCCTACTTTATATACAGTCTACTCCCACTCCACTGGAATGTGGTGCAGGGACTGAGGGAAAGCATCTTAGGACACGTGGGCTGAGCCATCCAACATAACTCTCTCTCATCAAGGTCACAGAACACAGCGTCTCAGTTCCCCTCTCAGAGAACAACATCTAATTTTCATCGGCATCATTCAGGTTTGATGAAAGCGTTGTCTCTTAAGTGTGAAAGAGATTGGCATCCTGACAAACGCAGAAGCAAAGATCACTTCTGGGACAAATATACGCAAAGCACAGCAGGGCAGGGCAGGGGGGATGGGACAAACATGACTCAAATAGGGGAGTTAGATCTCTGAGTCCTATGGTATCTTGTATCACGACAGCAGCTTTGTTAATTCAAGCTACCAAAACACCATGAATATCAGGCTGATCACAAATTGGGAAATTGTTGACAAAGTGGTTCGTTTGAGGGGAAATGTCCTTTGCAGAATTTAGGCAGTGGTACACCAACTAAGCCTGTTCTATGATTTCATACAGGATTTTGTGAATATTGCAATGAGTCACAAGAGATGTGAGTAAGTGGTGGGTGTAGAGCATTCATAAATAAATTGAATACCTCATGAAACATCCTCAGGAGCAGTCTAAATGTGAACCGTGGAGCGAGGAAGCTCACTTGTCACTCAGCAGTATTTTACAATTTACATTCATCTTGCACCAAAAATAGATCTGGTGTGTTATTTTATCTGCTGTTTTAATTAAAGCAGCAATGTGCACATTATTGTGTAGAACTCATATGCACTTTGCTCCTGTCTGATCGTCCCTGACATTTAGGACACTGTTGGTTTTGATAGACATTTAGCCCCTCAGCACTCAGAGATCTTCCCCATTTTTTTGTCTAGCTTGCTGCACCTCGCCATGGATTTTCTTTCCCATGCTCTTGTAGTTCATATGGCACTGCTAAGTGTCC
>CAAKHB010002495.1:88786-158697 GCA_901007665.1 Aeoliscus strigatus
GAGCACACACGTACAGTACACCCAAAGCATAAATACACAGTGTATCTAAGCATGTGTGTGTGTGTGTGTGTGTGTGTGTGTGTGTTTTAAAATCCTACTCATTCACAGCTGTCATATTAGCGTTGTATTCATCTATCCTCTATCCACACACACACCACTACACACAAAACAATGCTCAACACATGAGGTTTTTCCATGTATGTAGCACAAATTCCTCTCACATCATGCGTTCTCTCTTTATCTGCACTACATCTCATTTTTCAAACCATCACACACAAGCATAACCACTTTGCACTCAGTGACCAGAAAATCCTGTACGATCCAGTGCAATGACCCCGCAGTGAGTGTGAAACTTGTTTACACAGCTCATCAAGTCCTAAGGTTTTGTTCCTGGCGGCTTTTTCATATTGAGAGACAAACACAAGAACAATGTTTGTATGTTACCAGATAATGTATTACAAAAATATTAAACAAAAAAATGTTTAAGAAATTGAATTATGATTAGAGATTAAGTTTTCACACCATAAATAATGCAAACAATACAACAAGTTCATATTCATTGATTAATTAAGATTAAGAATTTGGGATAAATTCAGAAAGAAATTGCCGTGATCCTTTATTTTTGAACGATTTGTCTGCAACATTTACATGTACAAGAGTAAGTAACATGTTCCCATTGGACGGTGAACATTAATATAGTAACTTGATAAGTACAAGGAATAAGTATGTATGAATATGAAGAATAAAGAGGAAATATATGCAAAATACACTAATTAGCGCCAACTCAAACAGTCTATGTGTGACGTTTAATTGCACAGAGCATATTTTGGTCTGGGGAAGTGTCACTGAAATTGTCGAGCCAATATTGACAGTGTTTTTTTCTACCATCTGCCTCCTCTGAAGAAATGAACTCTGCACTCCACATCGTGCAAAGACCTCTTTTTTTAATCTATTTTATTCATGTCTGCCTTGTAGTTGCTTATATTCTTAGAACAGTATCTACATAATGATCTGAGGGGCTTGTCATATCACATGTGCTATTCACACCCACATTATGGCCACAGTGAATTGTATGCTGTGGAACAGAATCTGGGCTATATGTCAAATGGGTCAACATGATGCTTTCCTAACCTCAGCCAGGCGTTTTAGCCAGTTGGACATCACCGTGTTTTATAATTATGTGTTGTTTCCATGAAAAAATACTGTTGAGGAAGCCAATATAAAAATATTTTCCATTGGTTGTCAGTGTGGATATTCTCTCATATATTGAGTTAAATATAATTTATTGTTTTTCAAGGTTGAAAGACTGTTTTCTCTGCTTTATAATTTCTATAAAATGTTTTAAGCTATAAACACAATTCTCTGGATGGAACAGTGATATGTAAAGTGCTGATAAGAAATCTTGGTGGGAATGTGGATGAGAGGGGCTGATGTGATTGGACACGATACTTACCTGCATGTTTTGTCATGCACCACGGTTTCTGATTAAAGTGGACATTGCCTCATACAATACAAATGACTTTTTGTTTTACGTGTGGCTGCAATGAAAAAAATCTAACACAAGCGCCAACGGTTTATTGTCATTCAGTTTTTCACAGGCTGCAGAGGGGGAAATGTGGGAAAGTGCACTCTATGGGGGAATAGAGAGCGTGGATGTGTGTTTATGAACTGGAAATGGGTTTCTGGGAAAGAAGGAGTGTGATAACAAACACAGGAAGGGAGGGCAGAAGGTGAGATGAAAGGTAAAGGGAAAAAGACATGCGATGATATGAACATATGCACGTACGTCAAAGCCCTCGTAAACCTGAATACAATGTACAGTATGTACATTTCTATCCACATATAGAGCTTAGGTTTTCAACACTACTCTCCATACTACCTTGCTGTCATGAATAAAACAAACGCAGTAGATGGCCATACATTTGTGTGTGCACGTCCACTCAGGCTGTGCAGACACAGGCTCACACACTTGCAGAGTGTATGCATCCACATGCAACATCTGCAGATGGTACAGACACACAGCCTCTGTGCCAAAGCTTTCCATGAGTGCAGCTCCTTTAAATGGAACATTATTATCCTGAGCAGACGTAACAGATAAGGACTGGGAGACCTCTAAGCGTTGACGAAAGACTAAGTGCCACATCGATGGTTTACTGAGGAGTGGTGTTTTTTTAATACTACAAAAACATCTCAAGTTCTCAAGGTTTTAGTGGTTTGTTATTTCTACAATATCTGCAGATGGAAATAAAACAATAATGAAATGATAGAATAATACCCAGTTGTATGTCATGTTGAAAGAAGTAAATATTGAAGTGTTACATTGAAAGCATGAATACAAAACTGTACCAAAACACATTTTCAGTCTGAGGTACTTTTCTTTGCAGAGGTATCTGGTATAAACACAAAATAGCCATATAAGTTCATTAATTTACTTTTCCTTTGTGTTTTGTTGCAGAGATTTGTTTGCTGACCAGAGGCAGAAGAACAGCAAGTGTCAGAGCTGACACATACTGTCGTCTGTACTCATTGTCTGTGGACAACTTCAACGAGGTGTTGGAGGAGTATCCAATGATGAGAAGGGCTTTTGAGACGGTTGCTCTGGACAGGCTGGACCGGATTGGTAAGAAAATTTTCTTTAATGATTACACTTCAGGGCTGGAAGCATTCTGAGTTCGATTTGGATTCAGGGTAGAATTGATCAACAACATTTTAGCAGACTGGGTCAGTGGGTCACACAGTTTGTTTAAACGTGCAGTGTTGTGTTTTCCCTACTCCTGCAATATGATCAGTAAACTCTTAGAGTACAAAAATGAAATATTTCAGATCTTTGACACCATTTAAGGATTGTAGGAAGGTTCATGTTGATACCCGGTGACCACAATTACTTTGAAAGTCATCTGCACATAAACATGCAGATCCCGTGCAAATCCCTTTGTGACTTCTGGTACACATACCATTGATATTCTCTCCATATCGTCATTGTTCCCTGGCTCAACCAGAGCAGAAGTAAGATTCACAAAGGCACGTCTGTATCATTACTCAGCCATTGCTGCATGCTCTGTTTTATCCTCTGCTATGTTTGGAATGGAAGAAAGAGAAATTGCTCAGGGGGGGGGTCTCTTTGTAGAAGATGGCCGCTTTGAAAAGATGTGGTGGGTTGATAGTAATGTTTGAGTGTGATGGTCTCCTGTGTGCGTCCTTTCTCTTGAGCTTAGTGCTCATGCACCCTTCCTCCCTAATAAAGTCACTCACATAGTCGCACACATACACAAATTAATTACGGTCTTGATGGACTTCTGCACAGTGTGATTACAGGAGTGCACGGGGCTGCTGCGAGCCAATTGGGTGCCCTAAGCACAATTGCACAAAAAAATGGCAAACAGTAATTTATAAGGAAATTCCTAATTTTTCCTAATTTTCCTAATTCTAATACAAAAGCTCACATTGTGTGTTTGTATACAAATGTAAACAGGAGTAAAAATAATTTTTACTTCTTGCTGCTACTATCGTTGTTGCCATTGATTGTCAATGCATGAACTTTGTGCATGCCAAAAAATTTTACCACATTAAATTCATTCATTCATCTTCTCCTGCTTGCTCCAGTTATGGGTTGCATATTATGTCATGGCATCAGAGGAAGTAGATCTTCTCTCTCTTGCTGCACATGCCTCTGCACTGGGAGAGGAGGGAGGGAGGGGCACAACTCAGAGATCGAGGTGGTGGGGTACCATTATATATTATTTGTTATTTCTATTTTTTGGTGCCCCCCCCGAGAAGTTGGTGCCCAACACACAGTGCGTAACGCGCATTACGAGAGCGGCAGCACTGTGAGTGATAAATGGTCAGGGTGTTCAAGGGTCAAGCGGGATACCTCACAGCAACACCTTTGCTAAACTGTTACCAGTCATAACCGAAAATGGAGACATTGACCTGAGCCTAATTGCATTTGCAATATCTTTTGATTTTACAGTCTTTTTGTTAGCTATCATATAAATTGACCCTGTCACTGCTGGTGTGACCATTCTAAAATGACAAATGGACTTTGAGGTCAGAGTTTCACACATTTCTCTAGAGTCAGCAGTAAATATGACTGTCATAGTGACTCAAGTCAAGTTTTATCGCGTAGACAGCTTTGGACAGAGACAGAAAGATTCCAGCAGAATAAGACCTCTAGTTCTTAGCTCTACCCATGATTTTAAACATACAATAAATAACAGTATTTGTCGCCGAGGCCTACAGTGAAACATGTCTGCCCCACAGCTGAATCGTGAAAACATAAAGCAAGCATTGCTCCCTTTATGGAGCAATGCTTGCTTTATGTTTTGTCCTTGTTACCTCGGAAATCACAGTAAGGTTAATCAAACATACACCGCCTACACCTGCTAACATGCTTCCTGAACCTATGTATCATGAATCTCCGTTGTTGTTGTTTCTCATAGTTCTTCTGCCTTTCCCTGTCTGCTACCTGACTTTTCAATATTGTCACTTGAGTGCACCTTAAGTGTCACCTGGGGTCTATCAGTTTATAAAGAAAATCGTATTGTGTTCCTTTCTCACTCTCTCTGTTTTTTTGTGTCTTTTCCTAGGCAAGAAAAACTCCATCCTGCAGCACAAGGTACAGCATGACCTCAGCTCTGGTGTACTCAACTACCAGGAGAATGAGATCATTCAACAGATAGTTCAACATGACAGGGACATGGCACACTGTGCCCACCTTTTGCAGAATGCTCCACCCCAGACGCCTCCTTCACCTACCCCTGTCATCTGGGCCCCCCTTATCCAAGCACCTCTCCAGGCAGCAGCTGCCACCACCTCAGTAGCCATTGCGCTGACACACCATCCCCACCTCCCGCCAACACTATTCAGGCCTCCAGTTTCTGTTCTGGGGTCCCTAAAGGACCGAAATAAAAAGTTTAACACGTTTACTCCCTCAGCCACAGCTCCTGGTTCTGCTGGGGATTCTCCATCAAGCTCACCCTCAAAACTACGCACTGAGGTGGACATGTCATTATTGGCCTCTTTTAAGGCTCACCACATGACATCGGGTTCAGGGGCAAATTGCTCAAGCCAACATACCTTAAATAACGGAGGATCAGGATCTGCTTTCAAAGGAGGTGGCACTTCTGCCTTCTCCTTCAGACCATGCTCAGCATCTGGTTCACCTTCAACTAGTATGGCCCAGCTACACCCACAGCCACAGCATCAACAATCCCTTCGCTCCAACACCCCCCCTCTATCAAATCTCTTTCACCAAGGATCTACAAGTGGAAGCACAGGGTCAGGAGTAAGTGGAGGTGCTCTTGGGGCTTGTGGTGGTGCAACAGGTTGGTCCTCAGGTGGAGCAGTTGGAGGCTCAGTGGAAGGAGCGAGTGTAGGTGACACTTCATGGTCTAATGAAGACTTTACTACTGTAGCCACAGAAGCAACTGCTATGAGGCACTTTAGGTTGGAAGCAGCTGGATCAGTAGGCAGTATCTCAGGGGAATCAATGGGAAGAAAATATGAAGGATCAGTGAGTGGTGCTACTGAAAGGTCAGTGGTTGGGGCTTCAGGTGGATCAGATGTTATTGTTAGCTGTGGCTCAGTAGGAGATGCACCCAGGAGATCAGTGGGAGGGGTTTCTAGAGGCTCAATAAGTAGAGCCTCCGGTGGATCATTGGGAGGAGCCTCAGGGGAGATACTGTTATCAAAGAACGCTGGAGGATCATTGGGAAGGGGATCTGGTGGATCAGTGGGAGGAGCCTCAGGGGAGATACTGTTATCAAAGAACACTGGAGGATCATTGGGAAGGGGATCTGGTGGATCAGTGGGAGGGTCGTCAGGAGAGTCAGTGACCTCTGGAGGTTCATTGGAGAGACCTTCTTGTAAGTTAGTAGGAGGGACTGGAGAATTATTGCTTGCGACAACTTTGGAAAAGTCATTTGTAAAAGCTTCTTTTGTGTCAAAGGAAGTGGGTTCTGTGGGGCTGACTGGAGGAACCACTGGGGGATCCTTTGCAGCTGATTCTACAACAGCAAATTTTGGAGGATCATTGGGAAGGGCTTCTGGTGGATCATTATCTAGCCATAGAGGACTACATTTGGGTGACCCAGGAAGAGGGGTTATTGGGGGACATAGCAGCAGAACAACTGAGGGATCAGTAGGAAGTCATATAGGGGAGTCTACAGCTTGTCATATAGGAGGGGCATCCGGTGTAATAAATGAAGGACTTAGTCCCTCCCATTGCCAGAGTCCTTTATCTACTGGCTCTTCCAGCCCTATGCCTGGTCAACCTCAATATAGCCAGCCACCTCCAAAACCTCCACAAGTGGCCCCTTTGCAGCAGTTTGCTGGGGGGGGCAGGACTACTAGTGGCTTAAATCTGTTCCACTCCCCTCCGCATGGCTCCCCATCCTCTAATAGAGGACAGCATGGCCAACAGCCTGCAGACAGTTCCCCATCTTCCCTAAGTCATTTTAGTCTTGCAGGCCTCCAGTCTGGCTTCCTGTCTCACCAGATGTCCCTTGAGAGGTCTGCCTTGGCCTCTCTGGCCCAGTATGGTTCAGCAAATGCCTCCCCCTGCCTTACTCCTGTGGCTCCCAGTCCTACCATTCAAAGCCCAGTGACAGGCAGGACTTTTCACTACAGCGATCCCTCCAGTACAACAGGATCCCACAGTTCTCTGCTTATTCCTCAGTCATCTCTCCCATCGCAGCTTCCCAGCCAGCCACACGCAACAGGCAGGGATTCTCAGCTGGGCCGCTTTTCTGAGGATCTAAAGCTGTTATCCAGCTCGCACCCAACACTTCCCCAAGAGGTAGCCCAGGCCTTAGGCCAACAAACTCCTTGCTCCTCTGTGGAAACTGGTTATTATCCCTCACCCTTTTCGTCACCTACCCTTGTGGCCAAACCCTGCAGCTCAGTGCCAGGGCGCATGACTCCTCCTGTCCAGCTGGCTCCAGGGCAACATCACCCGACTCAGTCCTCCGGATCCTCCCCAGCCTTGTCTCTACGAAGAGGTTCTGCTGCCTATTCATCAGATCTAGAACCTCAGACTGTTCGTTCTAAACTTCCCTCCAACTTGTGATAATTGATCACACCCTCCTGTGCTCCCCTGAACTTAAATATACACAATATAATCCATGTGTTGCATTATTTTCTTTCTTTCATTAAACACTGTGTTCCACTTCTCATTTTACCAAGATCTTAAATTTACTGTGACTTAAGACTTTACCAAACACTGAGCTCAAGTATACTCTATATTTGTTTAATGCTTTGTCGTCTTTTTATTTTTTAGTCATACATAATGTATATAGATAGAGATATATTCAAATAAGTTATTCAAGGGACGAGGAGGGTGTGAAAAATTATTTAGAAGGACATTTATTTTCTTGAGGCTCTGCCCAAATCATCTGTTGATGTTTGGGAGGGCAGTTCAACGGACAACACAATAGTACTCTTTTTGCAGGAACCTATGCACTATTACCTGCATGTATAAAAAGCTTTTTGTGTGTTATTTAATTTTTTAGGGAAAACAAAGTTATTCAAGACAGATCAGCTCTTGTACTGTCTCATACAGGGTCACATATTGTTGACCCCTAAATGTACAGATTGTACTTATTTATCCTCTGTATAAACATTTCAAAACCCGATGAGAGATGGAGAAGAGCTTTTAGGAGACCAAAAAGATTTTTTCTTATGGGGTAATAATTTATCTCCTCTTGGCCCTTTGATTATTTTGTTGTAACACCTTATCATAATAATACTGTTTGGAGGAGGGAAGAGGGGTTAAGTGAGCTACCCTCCATCTCAATCCAGAGGCAACAGTCCATGAGTGACTAGCTTGTGGCAGAGTCCTCAACCATGTCCTAACAAACTCACTTTGTCTTCCAAACTCATGACGCTAACGTTTGTAGAGAGCGCTGTTCTCCTTCCTGACTGCATGCTACTCCTAGTGTGATTGGTAGCAAGAATAAGGTAAAATCAGTGGAATAGTCAAGATGCAAGGCAAGACTTTTTCTTTTTCAACACAGGACTTCCATTCACCCAGCTTATGTGTTGCATTGTGTAGCACATTTCATTGTTAAAAAATATACCGTATCTCAAAAATGTGACAACCCTTTCATACATACAGTACATACAATACAGAAGATGAAATATCCAAAAAGTGCTATGAATGGAAATATGCCACTTGACACTTAATTTGTGCATTACCTCTTCTACTGTGGCTGCTTTGTGATCTAGGCACGTCTCCTTCTTGACGTACTCGAACCAGTACTGAGTTTGAGATGTTGAATGTATGTTTATTTGTTGTTGCGAAAAGTAAGTACTGTAGATGCATTCAATGAGACTGTTCCGTAATTTGTTAGGCAATTGGCTTAATTCAGCCATTTTAAATGCATATATGATATTTGTGTGTTCACTGAAATCTGATGGCAAAGTCAAGTTGCCAACATAAAGTGAAGATTTACTTTTCTGTGAACCATGGAGATGTATATTTTGACATGGTCTTGTTAGGTTGGGTACAAACACAAATGCTAAAAACATTGTGGCTCAGGTTAAGAAGTTGGAAGTTGACAAAAAAGATTAAATTGGACTTAAACTGCTGTCTTCAGCTACAAAGTCCAATGCAGTTGGCATATCCACCACAACCCCCACCCCTCATTTTGGACTTCCTCGCCTCACATTACCTCCCTTGGTGAAATTCGCAAAATAAAGTCAGTACAACTGTTTAATCCCAGCAGTTGGTATTGGACGACACATTTGAGGAATCCTACCATGTACAAAAAACCAAAATGCATTTCTGAGTAATGTATCATTAAACTCCCAAAGGAGGCTAGCAGTGATATGCTTCTGCTTGTTTTTCTATGGCTCATCACCGAGACAGGTTTCGCTCAGACAGCTGAGTCCCCAACTCAGTCACAGCAGCCTAATTTAACAAGACATGTCTGTAATCCCCTGACCCTCACAGGCATTGACACACAGATAGGTGCACAGTGAACATGCTCCCTCCTCATTAAAGTTGCCAAAAGTCCCTTTCGGAAGGTACAGCAATGCACATGGCACGACACAGCTAACAATATACAGACATTCAAATAGCCAAAAGAATCTAAATTTGTAAAAGTCACGACCCTGTTTCTCGCTTCATATTTTTGTGAAATGTCCTGTTAATATCCTTGACTGCATTTGCAACCTACACGGTACTTATGCTGTTGGGATTGCTGAGGGACTCTGAGAGCTTGTGCATGTTGTGCGGTCATGATTGAAAGGACATGAAGGAAAATATCAAATATAGCTTCCAGCCAGCTCTTTGGCATGTGTGACACCGCGCTTCCTCCTCAGTTTGGCAGGTTCCATGGAGGGGGCTGGACGCTGTCTGAGGAGGGTGGTGCAGGGAAACACAGGTCAGAGCTTACAAGCGAGACAGACATTGGACTGGGATTGATTAGTTGGCGTGAACTTAGTCTGGTCCATTATCACAGATGAGTGTTTAGCAGAGGGATGACGCACAGCGTATCAGCTGAGGCTGTCAGCTACAGCGATGACACAAACTAAAATCATGCCAACAATTCTGTCAAATCTCCCATCTTGGACTTTTATATAAGAGACCTGCCACTTTTGTGAAATTAAGAAAATCATTTTTTGATTGATAACCATGCAGCTTTGACATTATGTAATTGCACTGAAAATGGGTTTCATAATCCATGAGGTCATGAAATTTTCTCAACTCACAGAAGACCATGTAATCCTTCATTCCAAGTAAAGACTTGAAAATAACCAAAACTGGAGTAACAAGATTTTCACCTGACAGCAGTGTTTATTCTTCAAGGGGATTTGCTATTTCCATCTTCCCAGACTATTTGCTGCAGCCACATCCACAGCGTAATGTAGTACAGAGACAGGGTTTTCGAGAGGAATCAGCTGGGAATTTGTTGAGGAGGCTTTGAAACTTCTACTGAGATCTGAATAGAGAGGAAAAAAAACAAGGGAGACTCACTTGCTCATGCAGAGAGCTATTTTCATTATTTTTCTGTATGTTATCCATCAAAACATGGGAGGAAAACGTTTGAGAGCAACAGAGAAAACATGAAGGGCAGTTGAAGTGTCACAACAGATGCCAGTGTTCTGCCCAAACATCAAGAGCCAGGTTATTGTGAAGTTCCATTCAGAGGACAATGGTGGAAATTAGCTGCTTTAATCAGAACTAGGTCAGGGCTTCCTGGTTTTGAGATTGTCTTTTATAGTTATGCAAAATTAATATAGGCTGACGTGGTTCTTCCTCTGTGGCCAATGCAAGGTTGATATGTAGCAAAGCAGCTGGTGAGATTGTTTGGTTCTACAGTGCAAAAAGCCCATCATATAGCTTTGAAGGAGCTCCACATGGCACCTCTGTACTATTTCCAACCCAGGGTTGTTTCTGTAGCACAGCATTCTCAGATTCTGTTTGGTGCACTTCCAATTTCACTGCCTAATCTTTGCTTCCCTTTCCCTTTTTGATACCCTGCTCACCCATAAATATGGGTTGGTGAATCAGCGATGCACACTAATGAAATCATTTTCTGTGATTGAGGCTTGGATGCAGCAGTGGCGAAATCGAACCGACAATTTCTCCAGGGAGAGAAGGCGTGGGTTTTTTGTTTACTTTTGTTTTGTTTTGTTGCTGTTGTTTTTTTTTTCTTTTTTTCTTTAGATGCCCCTGTTTTACATTCATAACCACATTTCCCTGTCCACAAATGCAGAATTTAATTTGTATACATGCACCAAAATCAGGTGCTCATTTGACAATGTACCTCAGTGATTGGGTATGATGTGAAGATTGTTATATGTTAAAAAGTCCTATTTATTGTAGCGTCTAATACCACTGACCTCTTTTGCTACTCTGTTGAGATGGAATAACACGACAGTAATGTCACCACAAAATGGGTTGCTGGGCAGGTTAACCTGTGTATAAACCCAGTATATGACTAACGTGCATCAGTAGGGTGCCAATAAATCCACTTCAGGACGATCTCACCATAGGACCTTTCAGGGTAATGATATAAAACTATGTCAGTATGACACAATCATCTTGTTCATCTGAGAAACGGCTAGTCGATATGATTGGATTAAAAACTGGGAAAGATATACACAAAAGGTGCATGTTTTGTTTTAAAATCACGGGGACAACTGCTCAGATCATCATGTGTTGAAGCCAAAGGTGAGACTGCTCCTCTCTGGATTAGGTGGTGGCAGTGGGTTTACAAATACGTTCTATAATTCCACTTAATCTGATGTTAGGAAAATACTTTGAATTTACTTATAGAGATGTATGTATTTCAATAGGACCTATTTATATTTCTGTATTTATTTTAGTCTCTTGTTAACAAATGATGTCACCATGAGGAATCATAACAGATATTATAAGCAATGTCCATCAAAACGTGTGTAAGTACAGTTCATAACATGTCCATGATTTTTAAGGAAATATGTCATTTGCATTCTTCTCTGGTGTAGTGTGTGACAATTTTGTTGACATGACTTTCTACAGGAAGTTTTGACTTGCTTTATGAAAGTGGTTTTTATGAGGACACAACTGTTTAAGGAGGACCGTACTCTGATCACTTTGCTAATGATCAGTGGATATTTTTTCTGCATTTAACATTGGAAAAAGCAATAAGGGTTCTGTACAGGTCTGCTGTGACTGGATGTGGACTGACCCACGCAGCACCCACACACACAGGTTGTGGTCTGTAGCTTGTGCAGTGGAGAAGAGAAGGCAAAAACTGCATTGATCCTTGATAAGCACACATACTGGATGAAATAAAACGGTATAGAATAAAATATAAGGAACAGCTGCCTGGAGTTTTTTTTTTTTTTTTTTTCCACCGCACCACGAAAGGATTACTTATGTGTAGCGATGCTGCTACATGATATTTGGATTGTCAATCCGCTGCAGGTGCCAGATATTGCCATCATTTTTTCGTCCAACGTGTGAGATGTGTCGTGAACCAAAAGTCTTACACACACACAGTCACACACAAAGAACGGTCAAGAGACAGGTGAAACTCCTCAGAATGCTCGAACTGTTGGCAGACTGTAAAAAGGAGGACAGTCTGTGTCTGCCCCTGTGAGCACTCAGCCATCTGCTTCATTAGAATTCCCCCTTGAGGTAACCTTCCCTTCTCCAAGAGGATCTCATTGAAAGTGAAGGGCTTTGTTTTAGATTGTCTATTGTAATTACACATTATTTTCCTCCTCTGATGCCTGCCAGCCTGCAGAGAGGAGAGAATCTGGCTTTGCATGTGACAAAAAAAAAAAAAGCACATGGAGGTGTGGTGTAAATGGCACAGAGCTGCCGACGCCACGTGAACCTCCTGTATGCTGTCTGAGTGTGGCTTTGTGCAGCGGACCAGACCAGTGAGGTCATGGTGACATCCTCACAGCTGAGGTGGCTGTCTCTCTGCTGCCACGGAGGGACGACCATCGATAATGTCTTCCTCTGCAGCGTCTGGGATAATCTGCTTGGGTTCTCCTTGGGTCAAACTCAATAGTAATTACTCTCAACATTACCCTGCCGGGCTCAGGGTTAAAGCACAGTCTACGCTCGTGCCGAGGTTTCTCCGACAGGCCTTCTCAGCTTTTGTCCATGATGATGCTGGTGCCTGACGAAGGTGAACTTGAAAGACGTCTTTCAAATGAAAGGCTTTAATGCTGACTTCTCAGAGCGACATGGGGATTTGGGGGGATTTCAAAAGGCCAGAGGGATGGAACTTTAGTGTCTCCACAGTGCTAGATCTGTGGGCGTCATATAAAGTACATAAAAATAAGACACCTTAATGTGATTTGAGTGCTCTGTTTTACACCTGACATCTTGTGACCTGCTCTCTTTTTTCTCAGTACTTATTGTTTCTATATCTTTTCATGCTCCTAGCAGGTCAGGCACTATTTTTTGGCAGCATGCATCCCAGAGCACTCAGAAACACATCGTAACTACAGCACATCCGTATTAGTGCCTTTTCCCTCTAAAACCCTGTCATCCAAGCCTTTTGACATCTGCCAGTTTGTTCACAAAATTGTCCGCATGCCAACTTTGCATTACTACAGCTTTTCATGTGCACGGCTGAAAGTTTTCACATCGTGTGTGTGTGTGTGTGTGTGTTTGTGTGTGTGTGTGTGTGTTCCTCCAAGGTATTCCATGTGTTATGAGGACATCACTTTGTTCTCACACTTTTTGGGGACTCAGTTCTTTTGCACTGTAATTTAAGTCAATGTGATGAATTTCTAATAAGACGGATACATGAATGTGTGTGTGTGTGTGTGTGTGTGTGTGTGTGTGTGTGTGTGTGTGCCTCCAGGGATTAAGTATGAAAGCATACAAACAAGCAAAAAAAAAAAGATGGCCACATGTTGCCAACCCGGTGCCCTTTCTCTGGCTCTGGCTCTGCCAACCTGTCGCCCCCCCTTCGGAAAGCACCGGTCCTCTGCCCCTTTCATCCCTCATCATGGGGAGAAACTTGCCATATGTGCCCTACTTAGAGGTGGAGGAAAGTCCTGACAAAATGACTGAACTACATGTGGGTTAGGACAAGAGAAAAAAGAGAGAAGCTTCAGCTAGTCGTCAGATTGAAACCAGATTGAACCACAAGGGTTAATGTGTGTGTGTGTGTGTGTGTGTGTGTGTGCACTGGACTTAAACCTTGGTACGTCCACTGGTTTTAGCCCATTGAGTCAATTTCCATCTCAGTGTGTCTGAGAAACAAATGCTGAAGAGCCATGATTGACGCTAAACTTGCATTTAAATGGACATTTGTAAGTAAAGGAACTCTTAAAGATTGATGAGTGCACGTTATTGTTCATTTCAGCTGTCAGTTACTTCATGAATCTACAAAAATAACAAAAAACATTAACATGAACCTTGAAAGAGATCGTGGTGGATTTTATGATGTTTTCATTTAGGGGAAATTTATTTCCCCTGGATTTCTGCTCTGTGATGCCTGTTAATAACGATACGTTGAGTACCGTCTTTAAGCTAATTCCCAGAGATCCTTCTTCTTCACACAGTTTAGAGTGATGAGACCCCATGATTCACAGACCATCAGCATGATTACCTAAATCAAGCAGCGGCTGATTTAAAATGTAACAATGGGATATAATATGATATAAAATATTATTGTATATTATTGTAATATATAAGATTAATAATAAGACTAATAATAAATGAAAGCTGGAGGAACTCCTTTGACACAGAGGAAAAACCCTTTTCTCATTTTTAGCTTGCGTAGTCCTCCAGGACCGGTGATCCCTGCTGTACCGCCACATCCACTTCCTTTGTTCTGGTGATGGAGGAAAAGATCTCTCTTCCCCCCATCCCTCTCCAGAAACACCACATCCCATCATCACAGGCTGAGGGTAAACCAGCCCCCCTTCCCAAGCCTGTAGCCTCTGTTCCCTCTTTATCATATTAGCCTGTGCCCTTGAGCATTTTACAGCCAGACACCTCCTTTGAACCGAGGAGAGAAAGCAGTCTAGAACGGCCATACCATAAATTATGTGAGTTTAAATTCTGACAGTAAAAGGCTTCGTGCTGAACCACCACCAGGCTTCAAAGTAGATTGACTTGATTCGCTGTCTTGGAAGTGTTGCGCTGTATTTCAAGAACATTTCATGTCATATGAATATAAACAGCATGTGTTAGTGTTCAGACAGAACACACCAAAGAGCTCATTCCTTCTGTGTTTGGTTGCTGTTGTGCTTGTTGTGTGTGTTGTTCCTGTTGCCCTGGAGCCTCACCATGAGGTTCTCTGCTGATGTTACAAGTTCTGCTTCACTTTCACTTTTTCATGCTTATTAGTTCTTTTCTTCTCGCTGTCTTATCATTGTTATTATTATTATTATTAGTAGTAGCAGTAATCATAATGATTATTATTTGTACCGCATCTTTCATCCAACACATGCAGCACAAACAAAAAACCTTTGTTTGTTATTCATGTATTAATATTACACAGTAATGAATTCTGTTGTTTAATGTTAAATGTTAGTGTATTATATTTGGTCCGTCTTGATTTTATTGGGCCAAACAACCTGAGATCGCAGGAAAATTGAGATGAAGGATTTCAGCTATTACATTTTCTTTCATCATTGCCAGTTTAATAGTTCTGCATTAATAATAATTATAATAATAGTAGTAGTTGTAATACTGATAATAATAGCTCCCTAAAGATCCTCCAGCCGACGACTGAATGAGCATGAGAATAACCATCCAACTTAAATACATCCAGGACAATTTATTAAACCAGCTCCACATTCTTAAGAATAATTATAAGGGGTTCTAAGGTGGCTGATTCATGTACAATAATGTTGCAGAAGAGAAAAAAATGAGTTAATTTAGAGAAACAAAAAAGAGCAGCAATTTTGTAGTCAGCCGATGCTCAGAACGTGATGCTTGCCTCCGCTGACATGAATTAAATATGTGTTTAGCATTTTAACATAAAATGTTTGATTGTGTTGAATTAAAAACCCAAATATGCAGGTCCCCCAGATCCACGGACATTGGCTGAGTAACAAAAATATGAACACCATACAAGGGTTAATCCTTTATATGTGAGGTCCCCACACTTAAAACAAAAACAAATACAAACACCAACAATTTCTCAGCAGAGTAACGGATGGAATGTACATACTGAAAGAGAGCAATGCAGTTGTCATCGTTACGTGTCATGGCCTGTCATGTTATGTCATATAACCCAGGAGAGCTGGTGTTTGTGTTTAATGGAAGGCAGTGGCTTTATAAAGGTTCCAAAGAGACGCCTGTCCCAGGAAGAATGAAATCATCATGACCAGGACATGCTGTTAACGTAGACAGAAAGTGGTGGGAGTTTGGAGACATATTCTTGAGAAAGGAGACGGCAGCTGGAATTATAAAACACACAACTACTGCCTTGTTGACCTAATTGGATGCTGGAAATAATAGTTGTGGATGAACAGTTTAATTTCAGGAAGAGGCCACGCCAGCTTTAAGAGATGTGCAGCTCATCCACCAGCAGCACAAATCCTTTCTACTCCTCCTGATGACAGCTTTCTGCATAGATCATGCAAAAAAATGAACAAACTAAAAGCACTGGTATTCATGAGAAGTGGTTGGGAATCAGGTGTCTGCACTACAAAGCTTTTCAGTTGATTTGCACCAACATCCATCACTAATGGAGGTTTCAGAGCGGCTATCGAGTTCTTACGTAACAGGAAGGCAGCTGATGCTAATTTCTGTAAAGGATGATTCACTTTAATTAGCAGAAGTGCCTCCTTTTAAGCTATTGTACCTTTGATGTTTTCTCATTCGCCCTTCCACAGGAAATACTTTTTTTTTTGAATGTGCAAAATGTGCAAGATTTATATTGCATGTAATCACCTGTACGTGCAAGTGTAACCACACAGCTCAGGGCGACTGAGTCAATAGACAGTTACAGCGCGGTGCCAACCACCCCAGAGCAGAACAGAAAAAACAACACGGGGGAGAGTGGGGAGATTTGCAATGTGTGTGTGTGTGTGTGTGTGTGTGCACACGTGTGCGTGTGTGTGCCTCATTGGCGCCGTCCAGGAGTGTGTGGATGTGTGAGCGCCAGGACTCACATGCATGAAGTATGTCAGCGTGTGCAAATGTGTGTGTTTTGTGTGTGATAAGGTGGTGGGCGTAAAGGGGGTGACAGAGGAAACCCAGACCAGAGACAGCAAAGAGGTGGAGGAGCGCAGCGTCTCCAATCAGGGTGTGGGGGTGTTCCTGAAGAGTGTGAGGAAGAGTCAAACAGAGAGAGGCGGTGTGTCTCCACATTCATTTCCACTTCCTTTCTAATCTCGGCGCAGCCTTTGGGATTAAAAGAGGCAGTTCAACCATGAATATTTCATGATTCCATGTGTCAACGGCGAAGAGCTTTAGATGAACGTGTTCTTCTCTCCACTGATGACTGAGGAGTCTCCACCGATTGTTGCTTTCATTGTTTGGTGATTGTTGATGTCGTATACAAGCTGTGTCTTCCACAGTTTTTTCAGGAAACAGTTCTTCAGGAAGTTCTTAAGAGAAGTCCTCTTTAGACATGTTCTTACACAGTAGAACTTGGTTCCTAATAAGCATAAAAAAACTTCCTGTATTTAGGAAAGAGTGTCAGTATCTCCAGTGATCTGTATTTGAGCTATGCTGCAGGATGTGATCCGTTAAAACTAGGAAAATCCTGAAAGTTTTCTGAGGTGGACCCGAACACCAGGGCCCATTATTGAGGGGGGGGCAACACTCTGAAGATGAGCATTTGGACAGTAAACATGGTGCGTTGTCAGCAACGCTGGTGTGAGCTGCAGTGTTCTGTTAGATTTAATGAATGCAGGTGGACCAGAATACAGGAAAGCACTGATGAAATCTATATCAAGCAGATCCTTTATTTTTACACTATGTTGGGAGAAAGTGTGTTTGCTTTGGGAACTACGGAGACTCTCTTGACTGACGTGTTCAGTCAGTGTTTGGAGTCTCCACGAATTCAATAATCCCCACATAAGACATGTTTGTGCTCAAAGAGATGGCGGTGTGAACTTCATACCCTAATATGCTGCCAGAAACTCAGCTGGAAGGATGAGTGAACGGGTCCTCTCTGCAGTTAGACTGCTCCTCTCAGGAGACACTGATGTAGCTGGCGTTCTCTCTTTGCTTCCCTCCAAAGCCCAAAATCACTCTGACTGTGGACAACAGACCCAGCAATGTATAATTAGGATACATCTTTTGGGATATGAGTATCATCGTAAATAAAATAAATGGTGAAAATGGTGTACTGTTGCATTTACATGTCATTTACTATGTTACTGCTAAGTACACTACAATGCGTTGAAGTCGATGATAAGTCGATAATTCGTTCAGAATCAGCTCTCCGACGCAATATTCCTCTTGTGATGTTTTCAGTATTGCGATATATTGCACTGTAAAGCATGTCGTCAAAATATAATTCCGTCAACAGTCAGTCAGTCCTGGAAGCCTAAAACACAATTTGTAGATCCATGTCATCCATGTCTGTGTGCGATCTGTGCTCCTTTGTTAAAAATCTTCATTGTCCAATTTACCTGGAAACATACTTACTTACCTATAGTAACAAACAAACATACATATACACACCACACCTATGTGGACTAGTAAACTGTTTTAAGGCCTGTTTCAAAACTGGGCACCAAATAGATGCTTAAAACCAAATAATCAAACCGATGTTGAGGAAACGTGTGTGTGTGTGTGTGTGTGTGTGTATACACACATTCAGTTATTATTAACTCAGCAGCGAAGTGCAGAAGACACAATCCATTATCTGTCTGATAATTAATGAGGCATCAGAACCAAAGCTGGAGTCAGGTGAGATTGTTCTGTGCTGTCACAGCTGAGAGGCTGGGTCACACAGTTTGAGAAGCAGGTGCACAGAAGCGCAGGGTTTCCCGCAGCACACAGGCAACTCTCTTGTCAGAGGTGTGCTGAGGCATGACAAGTTAACACACACACACACACACTAACACCCACAATTTTCCTCCTCGGCCATAGGACGGCTGATAAAAATATCACAAACCCTACAGGCCAATTAAGGTCAATCAAAAGGTGGATGAAGCAGCTACAGCTACAGTTGTTCTGTGATAGACGAATGCTAAGTGGGTTTCACCACCTACTGAGAAAAGGTTTTGAATGAATGTGAAGATAAAGCTCAAGAGGTCCGTTCAAAGCAAAGCAAAGAACATTCTTATTAGTTATTGTCTGCATGACATATGAGGAATGCTTTGGCAAATGTAATGAGGATTCTAGGGAAATGGATTGAAGTGAATGAAGATGCTTTCTTACATTTTTCGTCATGTGAATTACGGTCAGCCTCCCTAGAAGGACGCACCTCTGGAAAGTGGAACCTGCTTGTGTTATCTTCTTTTTTTTACAAACATGAGCTGCTACAAAGTACACTCGCTGCAGAGATAATGTCATATGGTAAGCATGGTTACTGCTCTCGTGGCCTCCAGCAAACCACCTAGTTACCACTTACGCCTCAGATTTCTGCTTTAAACAACAGATGTTGACAGCAAACCTGGATCCACACCTCAGTGTCTCTTATCATGTGTGTGTGTATCATCATATGTGAATTTCTCTCGGGAGATAAAATAAAGAGACTACTGAGCCTTGCAGGTGGCGCTTAACAATACCTAACAAGTGGGGATGACATCAAACTTGTGGCCGCTAAATAACTATAGCAGTTGCTTCCTATCTATTTTTCTTTGGGTAACATTGAAATATTGTTCCACCAATAACACTTGAGAGCACTCTGGAAGAGACAAACCATCTTTTAGGGTTTTTTTGGAGAGGAATGTGTGTCAGGCTGCAGCTGCAGCTCCTCATCCAGCACTGACAGACTGGACACCTTGTTTAGCACTTTAAACCTTGTTCACCCCGGGGGTCTTTATTTAATGGCATCTCTGCCTCTATCATCTCCCAGTTTTCCCTTTCGTTTTGCATCAATAAATCCAGATTACATCAGTGTAAATGTAAAATATGCTGTATGATCACAGATGTGAGGATTAGGCCATATTGCTCAGGGGCCTTTATGGAGCGATATTCACAGTTAATTCTAAAGATCACGAGACAGCAGAATTTGGACCACTGTCAGGCCACCAGGCATCAGCGATGACGAGCAGCAAAGAATCAGAGCGTGAGCCAGGTAAAACAGAGGCACACCAGAATAGCATTCATTTATAATTTGTGTCCACTACCAACATATATAAGTAGTAACATACATTCTTTTTCCTTATATTTAAAAGCGTATTTAAAATTTATTTTTTTTCAGCCTAAGGACCACGTATCACCCCCTCACCCCCCTGGAGAGAAAAAAAAAAAAAATAGGGTTATAGTGGGTCACTAGGGGGTGCTGGTGAACCATTGGTGGACCACAATTTGAGAAAAAAAATAGTTTAGAATAAGGGTGGCGCCTGGGGTGGCCCATGCACCTGGAAACACCCATGATGTGAAACACTGCTGACATGCCGTCATGTTATTGTACGTGTTGTGCAGGTACAGCCACATCGAGGCGTGAGAGGACGTCAAGCCACCATGGTAAATGTGGAACAACATGGAACAGCAGGAGCTCAGTGTGTGGCTGCTCCGACTCTTGGTTCCACTCCCCTCCCCTTCAGCACTGTCACCCAGATGAAGCGCTGCTAAGTCAGCTCTGGTCCAGCCTGCTCCTGCTCCACAGATCAGCCTCCCAGTGTGTGTGTGCTGCAGACAGAGATAGGACTCTCAAAGGGCCGGCACAATGGTGGGCGGCTCAAAGGCTCCCATTTCTGCTTGCGCTTCTCAATCTCCCTCTATCACACTTTTTCTAATGGAAAAAAAATAAATAACTCGACTCACATGTCAGAACATGCTGTAACATTGACAAAATGACTTATTACTCCTTACAGCACACTTCCTCTCTCACGTGCCTCATCAGGCTCACAACCTCTTCTCAAAATGGCTGGCACCTCCTGGCTCTTGTGTAGCCTGTCACACTTCCTCTGCAGTGACCTTGAGACAGAGATGAAGGAGTGATGATTCTCCCATAAGCACTGCAACACAGCCCTCCCAAAAAAATACACGACGGCAAGATGGCTCTGACAGCTGGAGGAGGGGGAGAAACCCTCTGCATCAATGCATCAATCAAAATAAAATTAGCGCGCCTCTCTCTGGTCCTTTTTATTTCCCATTAACTTGAAGTTGCTGATGAAATACGGAGCTGCTACATGGAAACTGTTTCACTGTTTCTGTAGAAACACATCGTAGCAGCTCTTATCTCCATTCATGATCCTTCAGTCAAAAGCGCACCAAACCATGTACCGTGTTAAATTCTGCTTGTTTGCAGTTTTTAATGTTGGCTCACATGTCCATCAAAACGTTTTCACGTCTACTGACGTCATTACCGGAATGTGACACTGGTCATTGAGAAAGAAGACAGTAACATGACAACGTGTGAAACAAAACTGTCCCCTGTAATCAACCACCTTCACGGAACCACGCAACCCTCCGCCCCTTCCAAAGACACTGTTTAGACCGATCACGTGACCCATCGAATGCCATTCATCCATGTCCTGGTGGAATAGGGACGCAGACAAGAGATGATGCATGAATAGTTAATCAAATAAAGACAGTGAGAAGTGATGGGAGTGGAAGGCAATCGTCCTGGCCATGCTGAATTAATGAGGCACCATCCTCCTTCCGCATGCCAGGTTTCTGAATGACTCGGCTCATCACTGTTCAATTTCTTTAGCCGTCTGTTCGAGGCCAGGCTCTTCAGTCTCAAAAGCCTGACCCCCCAAACTTCTGTGATTGCCACTCAGCATTAGAACTGAACGTCCAGCCCGTCTCCACACTTGTTCTCATCGTGACCTTGAGCTGTGTGAGGGAGGGCACTTTTCGGTTTGTGCATCTGTGGCTCAACTGAGCAGTGGTCTGGCTCCATGTGCCGCGCAAACACACTTTTCTTACCACCTGAGCCTTTGCGTCCTGTGTCCTGACGACCATGTCAGACAACAAGTGCCGTTTCATCATTTCACACCATCTCAGGGCCGACCTCACCTTTTCAGGTGCTACATTTAAACTCACACTCATTCCACTTTTCTTATCACCTGAGGTGATGTCACCATGTCGCCCTGCAGGAAAAGTAGTCCACCTGAAAAAGTTACTCTAGGAGGAGTTGGGCATTCCCATGGCAACTAGGTCCTGTAGTACAGACAGGGATATTAGGCCAAGCCCAATAGAATTTGCATACAAATTGCCCAGCTGGTACCTTGTTGTTATGACAACGGCACACAGCTCCCAGAATTCATTTGGATGTCAAACACAAAAGGAAAGCAGCCAAAGTGGAGACTTATTGAAAAAAAAAAATAGTTTCATTTACAATGAAGATGTTGCTGCCATTCATGTATAGATGTTGGAAGACACCAGATTTCTTGGACAAGATAACAACAGTAAATGTCAGTTGAAATGATCGTCACGAGTTTTGGTGTCGTACCTGATTTTATTCAAATGTAAAATCTTTTTAGAAACAAACTGATCCATCTGTATTTCTCATGTAATTATATTTTCCAAAATGTATCTGCCCCAGCCTCAGTTCACCTGTTTGCTTGTTTGTTTGTTTTAAATTAAAACCTTTGATACAATTCCTTGCAAAAAATCCCTGCCAAATCCTGAGGTTTGAGAGAGAAAGTAAACTCTGCTGACAACACAGTGTCCTCTACTGGCAGCACCAGGCAGAAAGTTTACACAACTGCCTTGGCCGGATAAACGGATAATATATGGCTCAAGGGCAACTGTGCCGTTGCTTTTCCAGCGTCATCCTTGCTCAGCCCTTGTTGCCCAGTTAAACTGCTCTGCTACAGTCACCATGTGCTGTAAACCCACCTTATTTTCCACAACCCCTCACAAGACTCCAGATTAATCATTTGCTTCTGTTTGGTCCTTGCAGGCTAATCAATGTCTCTCTCAGTGAGGGACAAAGCAGCTCCTGCTTTCCTTATATGACCTGTGGGTTCTGTGGCAGTGAGCTGATTTCTGGGACAGGTGAACACTTTGCCCTTTACCCATTAAACGGAGCATGTATTCATTCCCTGTATGGATGTTAATGACGGCTGAGAGCCCCGTTGATAGCCCAGTTATATATTGTTCGAGACAAAAGGAGCTTCGACCCAACACAAAAGGCCTGTATCAGCAACTACACAAAAAATACAGCTGAGTGTGTGTGTGTGTGCGCGTGCATGTGTGTGTTTTACCCTTTACTCCCGGGGTGGGAGCAGAAGGAAGGTGACACATGCTGCATCCTCAGCATATAAATGCACAAGCCATCTCAGCACATAGCCGCCGGCTCAAAGGCGTGACAGATTTGTGCGCTTCTCCCCTGAACGTGTAACCTTTCTCAAGGTCACTATCCACCAGTAGCTCAGATCTTCACTATTCGGCTCATTTGTCACTGAGGATCCGGTCCGCCATGGCGACCCGCTGGGGACTCTGCGGTGCAGGGAAGATCAGCCATGATTTCAGCGTGGCAATGAAAACACTACCACCAGGAGATCACCAGGTACTGTTTCCAACAAGGCACAGGACATCGCTCCATCTTCTCTTCATCACAAAGCGTGCCGAGCTGCAGTGATCTTTAACCATTGAATGTGTTTCCTCTTACGTGCAGATCGCAGCGATTGCATCAAGGAATTTAGAGCGAGCTAAGGAGTTTGCAAAGAAGCACAGTATTCCCAAGGCTTACGGCAGCTATGAGGAGCTGGCCAGCGACCCAGACATCGGTAAGTTGAGCTGTAAGAGCTGTGAGCATCCTGCAACAGGCAGCAACTGGCGTGAACTGGTGTGAATGGTGTGTTGCCGCTTGAAGCTGGAACTTGTGTCCTCAGACATCGTGTACCTCGGAGTGCTGCACACAGAGCACTGGAAAGTCGGGCTGCTGTTCCTCAAGGCGGCCAAGAATGTCCTGTGTGAGAAGCCCTTTGCTATGAACACCAGACAGGTGAAAGACCTTGTTGCTGCCGCCAAGAAAGCCAATGTCTTCCTGATGGAGGTAAGTTGAAACAACAAGAAGCTCCACTGATTCAACTCCGAAGACAAATAGGACCTAATCATGATTATATCTTGGCACAAAGTTCAGTATCAGGCATTGACTTAAAAAACATTCAGTCCCTCCCTTCATGATGCCAGACAGTGTGACATTGCTGCATCATGGTATTGTATTATTATGTCGACTGGATTGATAATTTTACATGAACACTAAGACATAAAACACCATCATTTATTTCTTTTTTTTAGTAATGATGACTGGATACTCGTAATTAATGTGGTCTACTGAGTACTCTGTAATAATGTAATAAAGTATGGAATGATTCCTTCAACTCCTGTAAATATATAATAATAATACAATAAAATAATAAATACATGAATGTAAATAAACTGAATGTTGCACTATTGTGTCCATTTACACTAATGTAATATTTTGGAAACATGAAAAAAAGGTTATTATGATCAATATGGTTCCACTGTCATGTGCATGGACCAGTGGAAGTGGTTGAGGAAAATATGCTGTGACATACAGTAGGTGACAGGGAAGTTGTGCCGATGAAAGTCAGTCGAAACTGCTCTGTCCCTCTCAGGCCCTCTGGTCCCGCTTTTTCCCTGTGTATGCTGAGGTACGCAGGCTGCTGGCTGAGGAGGCCGTAGGGGAGGTGAAGCTGGTAAAGGCCTACTTTGGCTCCCCTCAGCTAGATGTCCCCCGCTCAGTGAAGAAAGAGCTGGGAGGAGGCGCCCTGCTGGACATCGGGGTGTACTGCCTGCAGTTTGTGCTCATGGTGTTCAACGGAGAGAGGCCGGAGTCCATCCATGCCACAGGCATGCTGCTTGATTCAGGTATGATTCAACACCCAGGTCACACAGAGGAGACATGTACATTGGTATCGTTAACCACAAAGCACGAGCAGGCTAGTGAAACTGAATCACTAAAAATGTTCACATTTGTCAAAAGTTCATTTATGTTTACAGTGTCAGACAAGTCACACACACACACACACACACACACACACATTCTTCCATGGATATACTGTAATACTGGCAGCAGAATACGACTGTATACTTTCTTGCTTCACTGCGAAACATCCTGTGTAGTTTTTTTTGTGTTGCATTTGAATATAAATCCTATTACTGGGTGAAAACATCTTTGTGTATTTATAAAGAAAAAAAAAATAAATGGCAGATTTCTTTTCTTTGAATATTTTGCAGGAGTGGATGAGTCCGTGGTTGTGGTGATGAAGTTCTCCAGAATGCGAATGGCCCTCTGCACCTTTTCAATAGCCGCTCGACTTCCGAATGATGCCTTCATCAGCGGTACTAAGGGATGCATTAAAGTATGTTATGCAACAAGTCCTTTGCAGGACATTTTATTTCATTAGGAATGATTAAGACATGAGACAGCTCGCTTGATTACAAATTACTTTCACATTCAATTAAGCCGAAGTATCCAGACAGAAATCTGTGATGACTACATGGACAACATGTTATAGGTTGAATAGATTACCAGTTAATGCAGTTCAAGGTTTCATCTTTTTCCTCCCCCTCCAGGTCCTCGGGCCTATGCACTGTCCTACCACACTGGCGGTGAACGACAGGCAGACGGAGTACCCGCTGCCTGAACCCTGCCTCCCTCTCAATTTCACCAACAGCACTGGGCTCCGCTACGAGGCAGAGGGAGTTCGCCAGTGCCTGCTCAAAGGTAATTCATGAAAGAAATGCTTGGACAGCCCAGATGTGTCATAGCTTTTAGATGATCATACATTAATACTCATCAGAAGGATCAGATCATTCACTGTGGCTATGAAAAGACACAGTCGTCTGCGGTTGTCCTGTTCAGCTGTGGCTGCTCTCCATTCCCAGGACTCAAGGAGAGCCCACTGATGCCTCTGGCAGACTCTGTCTTACTGACAGAGATCATGGATGAAATCAGGAAGCAGGTAGGAGTTACCTTCAGCCAGGACAGCCAGTGACATCATTCCCAAGGCGGCTGATTCACCTGACCTGAACCTGTTCAGAGGGATTCAGAGGCTTTGGATGTTCGGAATAAGCAGATCACTCGTGCTGTGTGACGGAGCCCAAGCGTGTCGCATGGGGCAACGGTGATGTAAATCTCGCTGAGTCGCGAGGGAGTTTGATTTTAGTATCTTGACGAGTCACCACAAAATCATTGTATTGTAGAATGTGTCAAATAAAGACCCAAAGAATAAAGAATATCAGGTTTTGAACCTGTCAAATCACAATGTAAACAAATAAGAACACCGTGCTGTCATCGCTGAGGCCTTGTTCTTGTAAGAATTCTTTCACTGTGAAATGTCATTGATGAATCTAATAAATGACGTAGACTGCGAAAGCCAGGTTTCATTGTTAATATCATCTTCTGCTGAGAGGAAGATACACCACATACACCCCATTGGAGTGATCTGTTTAATGACCTGATTTATGTTCGTTGACCAATACAAGGTGGCCTGTAGGAGGACTTTATGAGTCAGTAAACAATATGGCCTCAACCTTTTGGGTTTATAATTCTTCGGTTAGCATGGCTCAGGGGGAGTGCGACCATCTAATAATGAGATGGTTGCAGGTTTGAGCTCTACCGTCTAAGTGTGCTTGAAGGAGTCATGGAACCCCCTGATTGCTGCTAATGCATAGGATGTTTCCTTACATGGCAGCTTCCGCCATCCAGCCTCCACGTATGAACGTGAGCGTGAGAGGCGAAATCGTGATGCACTTTGAATGCCACTTAGGTGCAGAGGTGCTATATAAACGCAGCTCATTAGCAATCTACAGAGCTCTTTCATGATTTCATTATTTCATGCTGACCAACCTTTGCTTGGTGAAGTGCAAAAAAAGAAAATGGATTAAATTTACATTTGCATACGTTCCAGTTGATACTGTGACTTTGTGTATAGAATATGTGTTACTGGTTACAGTTACAGCTTACCCTGTTTAAACCCTGTTTACCCTGTGTAACTATTTCAGTTAGTAATAACTAATAACATTTGACTGACTGACTTTTCTTCATCTTAATTTGGATTGAACTGGGATCGCTGTCAAACTCCTTTGAAAATCCTCCAACACATTAATTAAATCATCATCATTAACACGGAACAAAACAAAACAAAATTGGACGTCAAAATACTTACCAGCTAGGTTCTGTTCAAATGCAACTAATATAATATATATATATATATATATGTTGTATTATATATAGTATATAATACAACAGTGTTCACCCTGGACGAGTCGCCAGCTCATCACAGGGCCACATGAACGACAGACAACCATTCACACTCACATTCACACCTACAGTCAATTTAGAGTGACCAGTTAACCTCAGCATGCTTTTGGAGGTGGGAGGAGGCAGGAGTACCCGGAGAGAACCCAACACACACACACAGGAACAACATGCAAAGTCCACACAGGCCAAGAGTCCAATCGGACCCCTTCTTGATCGACTTGATGACGACTGGAGGTCTGTTTACGTCACAGCTCTGTGGCGTCATGTCAAACCTGGAACTGTGTCGCCACCTTGTGTTCATCAGCCGATACTGCGGCTCTATTGAGGTCCAACATGGCAACCAGGTGGGGGATCTGTAGCGCTGGAAAGATCAGTCATGACTTCACTGTGGCTCTGAAGACTCTTCCTCCAGAGGACCATCAGGTATGAGCAGGAGAAGAAGGGCCGACACGACACACCGGGTGAATTTACCGAGCACGTCCCATCGGACGGGGCGGTTCTCGAACATTCGATTCTCGGTTTAAACTCCGAATGAGAACGTTCCACGTTGTAACAGTGAGCTTCCAGAGACGAAACACTGGTTCCCGACCGTCATTAACTAGTTTATACGGGCATCATAAACTCCAGTCTACTGCATTTACAACGCGTAATCTTTACCGTAAAACACGCACTAAACACGCACCTGATAATAAACACAACTCAAGTTCACAGCTTGCAGCTACATTATCAAATCGAATATTACGTTATTTTTTTGGAAAAAGATACACACATACTGTGTAATGAGAGTCACGAAGAAAACTAATAATAATAATAATAATAATAATAATAATAACAATGATAATAATAATAATAACAATGATAATAATAATAATGATATGATAATAATAAAGACCAAGGCCATTATATTAAGATATGTAAGTTGCCCTAAAAATGTTGGCTTCTCCTCAGGGCTCTTTCCTGTGATATATAACCATTTTAAATTGTTTTCACAGGTTGTGGCCGTGGCTGCTCGCAGGTTTGAGGATGCGCAGGAATTTGCCAAAAAGCACAGCATTCCCCGAGCTTACGGTGGTTACGAGGATTTGGCCAGAGATCCAGATATTGGTCAGTTTGTGTCAGCTGCTGACGTCAATTAGCACAAGTTGCAGAAAAGATGCAAGATGTTTCTTTGTACTTAAAGCAGAAATAAAACCAGAGCAAATCCTCCTGACTCCCTCCCATTCCCACGGCAGTTTGAGGCTCCACTGGTGTTCATTCCTGTTTTTTTTTTTCCTTTTTCCTTTTACTAACAGCATAATGTGATGCCCAACAGCGTAGTGTGTTCATGTGTTTGCAGACGTGGTGTATGTCGGCGTCATCCACCCCTTCCACCTCAGCACTTGTTTGCTCTTCATGAATGCCAAGAAGAACGTACTGTGTGAGAAGCCACTGGCTATGAACGCCAAGGAAGTGAGGGAGATCCTGACCTCTGCCAAGATCAATGACGTCTTCCTCATGGAGGTACAGATGCTGCAGTTGGCAGTTTACTCACGACAGGACAATCCATCAGTGAGACTTTACCAGATAGAAATTCAGTTTCAATCCATTTGTTGACCGTTTGACTGTACGCTAACTGCAGCGTTATCTTTCTGTACTCGGCTCCAGGCTGTTTGGACCCGATTCTTCCCGGCCTCAGCAGAGATCAGACGACTGCTTGCCCTTGGCAAGGTGGGAGAGGTGAAGATGGTGAGATCAGAGTTTGGTGTTCCGATCCTGCATATACCAAGATCTGTGCAGAAAGAGCTGGGCGGAGGAGCGGTATTAGACATCGGCATCTACTGCCTGCAGTTCATCTGCATGGTGTATGATGGGGAGAGGCCAGAGAGCATCCAAGCCACAGGTGTCTGCTACGAGACAGGTAATGGACATACATACATCAAACATACCACTGGAAACGGAGTTGTAGCAAAAAACATTGTGTGAGTTGGTTTCATTGACCTTAACGAAGTAAATGAAGCATATTTCTGACATTTTAGAAGAGCGTAATAGAATTTGTGTCATTTTGCACCAGAAATGTAAAATAATTCCTTCATGGTGAAACATACCAATGAATTTTGCATTTGTGGAAAATATTCTTGGATCTAAATTTTAGATTTTTAGTGATGTAAAGTACTGTCACCTCATAACGAGAAGGTCCGTGGTTCGATTCCTGACCTTTCTTTGTGCAGTATGTGTGCTCTCCCTGTGTCTGTGTCAGTTCTCTCTGGGTACTCTGGCTTCCTCCCACCTCCCAAAAGCATGCTGACGTTAATTGGTCAGTCTAAATTGGCCGTAGGGTGTGTGCGTGTGCGTGTGTGCATGAATTGTCTTTCAAGTTCAAAGTAAATAGTGTGTACCTGGCTGTTTGCCAGGTACACACTATTTACTGTCAACTACAGTAAATAGTGCAAGTGTGACATGACGAATGAATGAACGTTCTGTATACGGTTCTGTATACCTTGTGCAGTGCTCCCGATTTGACAATGGCAATATCCTTTAAGATATTGTCATTATACAAAGATGACAGCTTTAGATTATTATTAAGTTACTTCATACAAATACCATTAAAACAGGCGCCATCTGTAGTCAAACACCATCTATGTGTATGTGCCTTCAGGTGTGGATGAGACAGTGATCGTCACTCTGAAGTTCTCCAAGAACCGGATGGCGGTGTTGACATGCTCTTCCAGCCTACAGCTGCGTAACGATGCCAGTATTTTGGGCACTCAGGGGACCATTGAGGTGGGTTCTCTCCAGAGTGCTTGCTAACAGTATAAAATCCACATCCTTGTCTGACACTGCAACCTACACATTTTTACACGAATTATGTAAATGTGTTTCTTTAGGTCCCTGCTCACATGTGGTGTCCCACATCACTCGTGGTGAACGGTGAGGAGACTCATTATCCACTGCCCGAACCCTACTTGCCTCTAAACTTCCTCAACAGTACAGGAATGCGATTCGAGGCAGAGGAGGTGCGGCAGTGTTTGCTCAAAGGTATTGTGTAAGAAACAGAAAAGCAGCACTAGAGACACACACTCCAGGTGGCGCCAGAAACGTCAAGAATAATGTTTTTTTGTCTTTTCCAGGTCTGAAGGAGAGCTCAGTTGTGTCTCATGCAGACTCTCTTCTGCTGGCTGAGTTGGAGGATGAGGTGCGCCGGCAGGTGGGAGTGGTGTACACCCAGGACCGACAGTAAATCTTCCAACACTGAAACTTAGTTGACATGAGAAGAAAAATCTTTTCTCTTTAGTGAGGAGTGTGTGTGTGTGTGGACATTTATTTGGACAAAGCTTGACTGCTGATTTTAGTTTGCATCCTTAATGCATAATAAAACCTTCAACACATTCCTTTGTTCATTGTCATCGAACAAAACAAGGGAGACTGAAGTTGGGTAATCATTTCTTTAATTCAAGGTAATCCAGTCTTATGACATCCCAGAACACCAGCTAAACATATCACTACATTTACTTGGTTCTGACACACCAGTGTAACAATCAAATGCATATCAGACAGATGAAGCTAGGGGTCACTGACAGGGGACAGACAAGCAGCGGTCCAATCGTTCTACTTGTCTATCATTTATATGTCATTCATGAGTCACCTCCAGTGAAATATATGTAGACTTGTAAGTGCCAAAGTGGATGTGCTCCAAATGCAAATCAATATAAAGGCTGTAGGACACAACATAAATACAGTAACTAGCATCAACACGTCCAACTGGACATCCAAAACTGACAATTCTCTATGGTTAAGACAAAATATAAGTAGTCTTGGATGTACCACAACAAACACAATACCTGGTACGACACAGAGTGTAACAATGCCTGGAGTACTTTAGGAGTGCAACATTTGAAGAATAAACAAATACAGCGAACGCTGGTATTGAGAGGACGCTTGGACAGCACTACAGGAGGATCTGCTGAGGTGGGTGGTGCGGCCAGTACAAGGGTGAAGCCCTTGATTGATTGATGTCCACGCAAATTTGTTCGGTTTTTCGGCAGAGAAGTGACACATAAACTGTTACATTACTCAGAAAGTGCTCTGTTATGATCAGCCTGCTCCACCGATAACCGCACCGCAACAAGAGCCAGTATGTGCATGCACGGGGACCAGGATGTGTTCACTCAGACTGGATCACGTTCAACAACACAAGTGTGTGAGTGTAGAAATACAGCAGTTTCCGTTCATGGTGTGTTAATCTGAGGCCTTAAAGACTGGATTGGCCGAAGGAATTCATGTGAAAGGAATGGACGCGGAAAGAGGGGCGGGACAACCCTCCGATCCCTCCCCACAATGCCACTTTGATCAAGAATAGTGTGAAACTTCCTTTGCGTTTTTTTTTTTGTATCATTGCCTAAATGCCGTACTGTTGGTGGTTCAAACTGTGAGCCCACGTCTTGGATGAGAGGAGCTGTAGGAATGGAGGGAAACAGAAGAAGGAAGCACCACCACCGTCTGCCACTCAGGCCACCAGAACCACACGCATGGTGTTGGTGTAACCAGAGCCTGGACGCCACCCGGTCAGCACGATGACAACATCTCCCTCCTTGAAGAAGCCCCTGACCTTGCCTGGAAAGTAAACACACATTGAACATTTGCTGCATTTATATTATCTGTTCATCACGGTACAGATGACTTAATGTGATCAAACATCTGGCGACTGGATTTCAACTTTTACCCATATCCATGGCAAAGTTGACGCGCATGTCAACGTCCTCTGCCCACACATCGTTGGCGGGTTTGGTGTACAGGACAGGGAAGATGCCGCGGTACAGGTGAGCTTGGCGAGCTGTCTGGGCGTTACGGGTCACAGCGAGGATGGGAGCACGGGGCCTGTACCTGGACACCAGGTGGGCAGACCTGCACATACAAACACATGATTGAACACACAAAAATACACAGAAAGAAACAGTTTTTCATGGTTTTCAGTCAGAGGCTCAGTTACTTCATCAGCAGAAGTCAAAGATACAAACAGAAGAATTGTAATCGAAAAGACTTACTGCCGTTATAAAACAAAGTCATTAACCTACAATTTTTTATGATTCTTAGCTGTGCAGTGTCACTACATCTGCACACCCATAAAACTTTTTTCTTTTTCATCTTTGAAGATGACTGATCAGGTCAAGTTTTTACCACCTTAACCACAGTGCAATGACACTGATGTATTTCCTCAAAAAAGTGGGCGGTCAACTCACAGCCGTGATTCATCTTTACATAGAGGTTTACATAGATGACACAATCAGTCAAAAGTCCAAAACATTTTTTAAAAAAAAAGCATCGAACAAGAGCACCAACATCTCATCAGCTTTGCTTTTTCCAGGTGGTAGGTCCCAAAAAGCAGGTTGATCAGAAACCTCATACAGAAATATTAACAAGTGATGACCAACCACGGGTCAGATGAATAAACTGTGTGACAACAGCAAGAAGCAGCTGAAAAAAAGAGGCAGTGGATGCTGATACAGCATCAACTGGAACTCAACTAGACAATTAAGCTGATAGAAAAGACCATTTCAGGCTTTTCTTGAAGATGCGTTGATTTGGTTAAACTTCTATCACTGACAATGATATCATCATCACTGTGGAGAACTTCCACGTTCTTCAAATGAGCTACCCTCTACGTGAGGCCACCGTTTGAGGAAATACAAGGTAGTCAAGGAAGCTGAATCTGTCAGTTTGTACCCACAGTCCTGAGAAGTGAAATTTGACGAAGTGACCGTACATTAAAAGGTATTATAAGAATCGACATGTCCTCGTGTTCTTACGCTTGCAGCTGGTTACTACCTCCACCCACCCTGTGTAACAGTGCCCTTCACAAACACACGCATCCAGCACACCAAAGCAGACCAGAGGGGATCTTGTAGTAGTAGTAGTAGTAGTAGTAGTAGTCTTGCAGCCACGACGTACGTCCTTTCCTTTGGGACCCTGACTGTTTCATTTCAATCCATCTCTTACCTTCCAGTCTTGGTGAGAACAATGATGGCGCTAGCGCAGCATTTGAAGGACGACTCAACTGCTCCAACAGCTAGAGCCTCTGAGGGGTCTCTGGTCAGGTGGGAGTGTCTCCTCAGCTCCTCGAACAGTTGTCTATGGAAGGTGGCCGCCTCGGCCTCTCGGGCTATCTGAGTCCCAGAGAACCATTTGGGAAGGAGGGGGGGGGGTTTACTTTCAATCACACGCACCCACACACGACTACTACTGAAGAGTCATTCACCGTGCGGGAAGAGGCTGGAAAACACTTCACTGAACTCCTGGTTAAGACCGTTTTGGGCTGAGTTGCAGGGATGAAAGCAGACTGCATTTTTCAGGTCTTAAGAATCAGCCAGTAGTTCATGGACAGTGTTCACCAGCCTCCCCCAGCTACCTGCTGTCTGTCCCTGTCTTGCCCTACGCTGCCCTCTCAGACACCACGAGGTCCGACTCCAGTGTCGTCCACAACCGCCGAGGACGAGGGGTCCTGCCTACCTTCCCGAGCCAGTGAGCACAATGATTCCAGAGGCTAAGCTCTTAAAGGAGGCTTCAACAGCGCCGATTGCAATGGCCTCTGCAGGGTCGCTGCAGTGCGGCGTGGAGCGACGCAGGTCCTCAAACACCTGCCGATGGAACATGGCTGCCTCGGCTTCACGAGCAATCTGGCACAAGTGAGGGCAAGATGCGTCAAGCAAAGCAAATCCCACACCAGGCACAAGTGCATGTACAAATTGGAGGAGGAAGGAGAGAGAATGGAAAGATGGGAAACACAGGGGGAAATGACAAGCAGAGGAAAACAGGAAGGAGAGTGAATGAGGGGGAACATCATTGTTATACATCCAACATTCATAACCTACTGACTGATACGGCAGTACAGTACCTAATGCTAATCTCAAGACTCAAAATCCTACATGAATTCAATCAAACTCTTCTGGGAGATGCGATGAGGAGATATGGGGTAAAAATGAAGCACTGCACAAGATTGAGAGAGGCATTAGTAAAGGAAGAATGAAAGAGTGTTGGAGCGTTACATTTCAATTTTATGTGAGAACCACCACAATGTTTGAAAAAGGTTTTCACTAAAAATAAGCAGCAGAAAAACACTGATTTGGTTTGATGTAAATAAGATGCAGTTTACTTTGAGTTGTGAAGCATTACAGCATGCAGCATTAGTGCTTTTGGACAGCCGGCGCAGAACTGCTGAGTCACTCCTGCAACTGCATAGCAGTGCAAAAACTGAGCCGAGCACAGAAAAGGTTAAGCAAGACAAACCGGGACAGAGAAAGACAGGCAGGACAGCATGAGCTGCAGTATCTATCCATCCATCCATGCACCACGCAGTCGGCCGTGACTGAATTCAATTGGATCATTCATCCAGTATATGCTGATGCATGCAAAGCTTTTTTTTGTTTTTTTTTTCTCACTTGTCTGTCCCTGACTTGCACCCCCTTCTGTGGTGGGGTGGGCACTGAGCTCCCAAACAAATAAAAAAACAGCATGCAATTATGTTCCATTTCCAGAAATGGTGCAGGTTAGTTTGAGGTTACGGGAGCAAATCTGATTGTACATGTTATCAAATACATAGTTCAATGATTTTATTTGATGAATGACTCAACAGTAAACCAAAAGATAGTGAAAATACACAATGCAAGTAAGTGGAGGGATAAATCAAGAAAAGATTAGAACTTCAAGTTGGTCTGACACATGTTGTCACCGGTGTTCAACCAAACTGAAGGGAGGATGCTGCTTCTCTGAGCAACTGGAGGAGTATAATGAGTGTGACCAGACGGGCCAGGAACGAGAGCATCTCCCAAGGGCTGTTTGCTTTATGCAACTTCTATCAGTTAAAATCCTAAATGTGTGTGCTGACCAATAGATGAGCTATCTTGTGTATGTAAATAAATGCAAATAACACACGTGCACTCACCATGTGTTGTGTGCGCACTGCCTCCAGAGGGTAGTCTCCCTTGGCGGTCTCACCACTCAGCATGATGCAGTCAGCACCGTCCAGCACGGCGTTGGCGACGTCGCTGCCCTCAGCGCGAGTGGGTCTGGGCTTCTTGATCATGCTCTCCAACATCTGAACAGCGTCCATTTAAAGGAGTGTTAAAGAACGCTGACACACACACATCCGATGAATTGATGAATGGGGCTCTAGAATTCTCAATAATCGATAGCTGCAGCTCTAATATCCTTTGGTGCTAGCTGACCTGAGTGGCACATGTGATTGGCTTGCCGGCTCTGTTGCAGCGGCCAATCATCATTTTCTGGGCGAGGAAGACCTTTTCTGTGGGGATTTCAATGCCAAGGTCACCGCGGGCAACCATGATGCCATCGCTCGCCTCCATGATCTCATCAAATCTGCAAGACACAGATTTACCAATGGTACCTGTGAGTGAAAGAGCTCACAAGAACAAGGGATGCTCCACTATGTGGAAGGGTCTGTGATCATTTGGCAGCTCGTTTGCCAAAGTAATTCGCATTTTCATGCACTGCTCAAACAAACTCACTAATTTCAGAGTTGCACAAATTCCCACATGTAAACACATCCACACACCTGCGCACACCCTCATGGTTCTCAAGCTTGCTGATAATCTTGATGTCTTTGCCCTTTTCTCCGAGCACCGCTCTGACAGCATGCACGTCCGCCGCTTTACGGATGAAGGAGGCAAAGACCATGTCGACGCCCTGATCCACGCCAAACGTCAGGTCTTTGATGTCCTTCTCTGACACAGCAGGCAGGTCCACCGCAGCACCAGGCAGATTCACACCCTTCTTACTGCCCAGGGTTCCGCCGTTCTCAATCTCACACATGAGGAAGTCAGCGCCTGGAGAGGACAGAATGTAGTCTGCATTCAGATGTCATGGGTTCTAGTTGGTGTCATGGCTGGGAGACTGGCAACTGTTCAGTTACGACAGTGGTCTCCAACCGTGCGGCCTGGTACCAGGCCGCACGGTTGGAGCCGCACGGAAAAACATTAACAATATTTTATTGATTATCAGAGTCTAAAAGTTGCTGTATTTTGGAAAAACTACTGAATTTCTCTGCTTTCTCTTGCTTAGTTCTTCTGCTTGACGCATGTCAGCGTGAAATGAAGACCACACACAAACATCGCTGCCGTGCTTTTTTTCTCAGGGTATATAATCCTGCAGCGGAGGAAATGGAAGAGTAACCTACAACTTCAAAGAAAATGAAATTTAGCAGACGATACCAGGAGTTGTATCTGAAATACGGATTTCTTGCGAGAGGCGCCTATCATGCGCCAACGCCATTCTCCAGACGGTGGCGACAAGTAAATGGGGGGGTGAAGCCTTCAGAACTTATCCAGGACATGGAGACACAGCACCCGGCATTAAAAGACTAACAAAGCACTTCAGGTGTCACCGTGTCCCCCAGATGGGACCGTTTGGTTACAAAGAAACTAGGGCCTGATACATTTTAGTGGAATTGTGTTTTTTAATGCCTTTGTTTACATATTATACGTGTATGTATTGTTAGATATTTGTTTTCATGCTGGTGGTATAATTTTATTTAGTCGTGTTTATCCGCTGCACCATGAAGACCAGCCCATGAAAAATAAGTCTTTTATGAAACATGAATCCTTGATGCAAAAAACAATGATGACTGACATTATCTTCAGAGAGGTGGGTCAATACCTTTATATCCATGAATGCTGTTGCTAATAGAGAATCTAGTTTTGCCATCCAGCTACACACTGGTTTCTTCGGTTCAACCATTCTCTTGTTTCTCGACGGCACTTTTCTTTACTGTTCTACCACTCCGCCTGAAAGCAGCTTCCCACTTCACCATATTTACATAATCTATGACCCAGAGATGGAGCTGTCATCACTGTGTCTTGCTTATCGTAGGCAAAACTTCAAGTTGGAGACAGAGGCTTCAGGTTTTTGTGCTTCTCAGCCTTGGATTTTGGACATTGTTATGCATTTTTGTCCTGTTTTACTTTCCTTATCTAGAGAATTTGATGTTTTGCTTTAAATCCTCACTGATATGAAATGTTTTTCGGAGCTTAGTTTGGGACGTTTTTGGAGTCTCGTATAGGCCGTGACCCCATTGTGTCCGAACTGGGCTCAACCTGTTATCCTGATCCTCCTCTTCTGCTTACCAATCTCCTTGACCTGAAGGGAGATAAGTCCATCATCAATGTAGACCTTGCTGCCAGGTTCTACTACTTTGGTGATGTTCTTGTAGTCCAGCCAAAGGATGTCATCGCTGCAGTTTTCCTGGTAAGAATCATCCAAGGTAATCTTGATCATGTTGCCTTTTATCAGCTCCACCTCAGCTGTGCCACTCTGTCAAAATATTAACAGATATTTTACTTTCTCTTTCACGTTATCAATCATAAAACACTGCTGTTAATGTGTGAAGGTGAACAACAGGTAGGACTGAACTCACTCCCTTGATGAGGCCGGTCCTGATCTCAGGGCCTTTGGTGTCCAGGGCGATCCCAATAGGCCTGTATTGGATACTGCCAGGCTCAAAGCTCTCACAAGCTTCACGCACGTTCTTGATGGTTTCTGCATGGTACTACAGAAGGAAAGGGGATTTTGATCACACTTCAACCATCTCCAGGCCAGAAAGGTAAACTACACTCCAGCCTCTCAAAGATGTGCTGATGCCCATCCAACCCGCCTTGATCTCTGATCTTATATGCATGCAAGAATTTAGTCACAGGGCGTGTTTCTTGCAGGTTAAGGTCGCCTGCACACAGAAATCAGGTCATGGTGGTTAAAAGAAAGATGCACATGATATGATCATACAACCAGAGACATGAGTCACACTGCTAAGTATCATCACAGGTCACAGAGTTGGTTTCTGAACATCATTAAGCTGTGTAAACATTTAGCTAAACTGTGTCAACGGCTACATGATGTTCCTTCATAATAATGACAATTTATGATCATTCAGAATTAATTATTCTGAATTAAATAATTCAGAATATAAGTATTTTGAGTTTACATGAGAATAGTAATTCACAATTGAGGTTTACATGGAGGACACTTGATCGGCTTTATTCAATTCCGCTTAATGTCTGAGGTTTGGGAAGGTTTCTGATTGGATGGGGGGCGGACGTCTTTATGTATTTACATCTACCGGAAGAAAACCAACTTACTCGGACAGCATCAACATGGAGAATCACATCATTAGCACCCTCTTTGGATCTGTTTTGTTATTTTTGAAGCAGCAGCATGACAACATCACACTGATCATTTTCTTCCTATCTGCTGAGGAGTAGGAGGGAACATTGTCATTTAACATGGCTGATGTGTGGTTTTTTCATGAAGCACCTATATTTCTGTGATTTTTGTCTGGTGAGAACATTTCTTATAAGAGCTGGACAGACCCACACGGAAAGACTTGCAGCGGAATGGAGTTCCGTGTCAGACTTGTTGAACGATGCTCTACCTCAGCCCACCACAACAGAATTGTGAGTTCTTCCAAGCTACTTATTACATAAATAGTTTCTGCTCCTGACCAGCATTGACAGTGGGCTGCCATCTTGGAATCTTTGTTTGTAAATATGCCCAGGGCGGACGTTATACATCATCGTGACAGAGGGGCAAGGGAACAAGCATGAGCAGAAAAAAACGAATTAATTACCTTGGAATTAAAAGTTACATTTTCCACGTCCATTTTCATCCAGATTGAGGTATTTACATGGTCATTTTAAATTGCATTTAATTTTAATTTTGAATTAAAGAGGAAGTAAATGTGCCATGTATATGATAATCTTCTAAAAGAACTTTTGTCTATAAGAAAGTATTTTCAAGGAGCACTTTTACTACACAACCGACTGGAGTGTTTTTTTACATTTTACTTGGTTGTATCTTTGAGCACGCCCATTCTACAGCACCCTGCAAAGACTGTAGGGTAGTGTCATGAGTAGTACAATATAAATGCAATAACCAAAACTGCATCCTTGCATGAAACTTCACTGCTGCACAAACAGGCATCCATAAAACCATTAAGTCAAGTATTTTGCTGATGCATAAACCTTTGAACATTATAATCTTTTGCATTTGATATGTGCAGACTCTCTAACTTTGAATCAAGTGTATTTCAGTAACAATGATGGATGTCGGGGAAAAACAACAAAGAAACAAAACAAAAACAAAGAACAAAGCAAAGGATGCCGAAATCCGTAAATATGAAACCAACTTGGCTTTACATGAGAACCATGTGTTTACTGGACTAAGGTATTTTTGTTTTAAACCTGACACTTCTTATATCTGCTTGCATCTATATGTGCAGAACGAACAGGCATCAAAGTGGTTGTGACTTTGGAGACAAACATCCTCTGAATGTGGCTTAAACGTAAGCTTGTCTGTCATAACTTAGGTTGCAGCTATTCACTTGGCTACCTTTCAAAAGCTACAGGACAATCCTACATGTCTTTGGAAGTACTTGAAGGGGCATTTTCGATCAATGTTGAGTCATACCACAAATACAGAAATAATATTTCATAACAATCACATTTAGCTTTTGCTTTCCTGGATTGACCTTGTTAGTGCACACACATTCTGCCATTCTGAAGAGATAAAGGAAAGGCAGAAAGCAATATATTTATAGACCACAAAGCTCAAAGCTTAGGTGTCTCACGTTGCAGAACCTACGGTCAGCACAGAAATGTCAAATACCTTACAATACATTGTCGGGAAAGTGAAATTCACTCTGGGGTGGACACACAGGGTAGTTTTGTAGATAAATTTGACCATCTGGACACACTCACCACACATGAACCAAGAGACCCATCATAAGAAGTGGTCTCTGGCCAACTCAGGTACAGTATTCCAGGTGAGAAAGCATATGGGACCAAAACGGGACTGTGAATCGCATGTTTGGAGATGTAAATTATCATATCTTGACACGATTAGCAGTTCTGTGAAGTCACAGACAAATTGTGAGGGGATGCTGTGCCCAAATAGACATTTGGTCGATGACTGTATGGGCACCAACTATGTCACAGGCATAACACGCACAATCGCTTTTACGTGCTTTTAATGTGCTTTTACTATGGGCAAGTAGCTTGTTAGTAAATAAATATACTCTTAATATGTGTACTGTGTTGAAAGTACTGGTGTAATAGTGTGAAATCCAATCTGGAGTCAACATCGAGCGTTTTATTCTGAAAAGTAACTGTGTTGGACTTCCTGTCCCGCTCGATGGATTCTGTGCAAAATTGCTGTGGCTCTGCTCCGGCATCCGGCAAAAATAGAAGCTCTGTCTATCTTCGGCGTAGCGCAACGCAGCGGGAGTCAGTGGGAGTTACCACACTGATTGGATCGGAGATCGGAGACTGACCGCAGACGCATTCGGTGTTAAGTGGGGGTCAAGTGCATGCTAATTCACCTTGCATCCATCTATCTCACTGCACTGAACAGTGTGCTTGCTTTGATTATTGTAGACGCTGATTTCACAACAGCAATTTCATTAACAGAGATAAAAAAGTTGGTTGAAAAGCTTGAACACACAAGAAAGGACAAACATGACAAATACGGAGCGACATACCATTCACTCCATTCAGTGATAGGGCACAGAGCCTTGTTTGATGGAGTTTACTGGACCCCACAATCTGGTTTGCAGAACCTGTTCAGTTAATACACTAAGTGGAACATTGTGAAATCAGCTACCTCGTGTGTGCCATGGGAGAAGTTCAAGCGTGCGATGTTCATTCCAGACTTGATCATCTCTTTCAGCATATCCACGGACCGAGAGGCAGGCCCTGCAGGCAACAGAGAGAGGACATCGTACATTTATGAAAAGCTTAGGTCTCCGGCTGGACAGTCAACCAACAGTACAGTACAGTAACAGATTCATTCTGGTGTAGTATTTTTCTATTTCTAAGTAAATATTATCTTCTTTTTACTGATTGCTGTATTGCCACTTACACGTGACCCATAAAATGCTCAACGCTGTAAGAACATCTGGTCATGTTTGTCCAGTTCTCGACTAACCAATGGTGCATATGATGCCAGTGTTTCGGGCAGTGGTGGGCTCAGAGTCGATATCCAGCAGACACATGTGTTCCAGGAAGGTGTCGGCCATGGCAGCGTTGAGCTGCTGCGTCTGAATGAAGGCAGAGCCCATGTCGAGAGACTTCAGTTGAGGCATGGCGATCACTGGTGCAACTGCAGGGGAACTGCAGGGGAAAAACAAAGACGAGAGAGAGAAAAAGTCAAATACATAGTCATTAATTCAGCTCCCACTTGACAGTGATGTGACAAAAAAAGACCATCTTGATATTGAGGAAAAGTATTTTGTAAATCACTGTCTAAATTTATATAGCAGCACAGCATATTGTTGCAGGTGTAATTGACAACAGCATAAGATCTGTTGCACAGAGATATTCATATAATATATTGGTCATCAGCTACTGGAGAAGCCATCTTTTTTCAACCTCCAGCCAAGCCGAATATCCCAAACTTTTGTGAGTAGTGTACATGGAGAGTATACAAAACTACAACCAAACTGCAAACTGCACATGCTGTTCCCCCATCCACTCCCCTCTGAGTCACCCATGGCAACAACCAATCATGAAACCTGCCTACAGAGCAGGAATTGCCAATTTATTCGACACGTTTCAGCAAGCAACTGACACAAAGAAGTGATATGTATTGTAACAAAGTGAGTGAATGGCTCAATACAAAACACAGAGCAGACAGAATGAGGGACACAGACATGGCAACTCCAGATCAAGACAAGGCACGTTTCAATAAAACAATGGGGTATATTTCAGGAGGGTGGAGCATTGCTACTCCACACTGATAAGGAGTATGCTTTCTACTGCTGTTACATAACTACATACAGCAATCAGACATTGATGCTGCACACGACACAATTTCTTAGTTTTTATATAAACTTAGATTAACTATACATATACAAAAATACACACAGAATAAACTGATCACACATTTGACCCATAAAGGTTTCAAATTCCTCTACAAAGGGTATTAATGAGCCAAAATGACATCTGCTGGGTTCAAAGAGGAATGCAGCCTATTTCAGCTGTGCATGAATAAGCCATCACACATATTCAGCTCAGTCCTGTTTGCCAGCCACAACTACAAACCAGCAACAGGACCGATGTAGAGCCTGTTCCAACCAACATCATAGCACTTCTACAAAAAATACACTCACTTGTTCCTTTTGAAAATAAACGGATGTCTTTTTATTGCAAAAACCCCCTTGTGACTCAGATCCCCTCTGATGTATTTTAATAATAAGGCAAGAGGAACACAAATGTGCATTTGGACAGAGATGTTAGGACAGAGTAGTTTGACCCCTCTTACTCAACATTGGAATCATAAATGCATCATGATGGGAAGTGCCAGTATTCCTAAACAGGAGGTGCCGACTGGTGATATAACACTTCAGTCAGTGGAGCAGGCCAGCAGCTGAGCAGTGCTCTACGTGAGCACAGTCACATCCTACTACTGCAGCACACACTAGGATGAAAGGACTAGAGGCAGACAACCCAGTGGGCTGAACCACAGCATGCAACAGCAGGGGGTGAGACAGTAACAGTCTGAAAATCTGAGCAGACATTTCCTGGTCTAGACTTTAATACCATTTTTTTTGCTCTGATTCAGTTTTTTGGGGGGAATGTCTCTGCATATGCTGTTTCCCCTCTGTTGAAGCCACGTTTACAGCATCACAGAATTGAACAAAAGGGCCAAAAGAAAATTACAGCCTTCAGAAAGTTACCCTACACAATAGATTTATTGATACGCCACTTGATAAATTAAGTTTTAGAAAACTAGCTGCATCTGCTTGAAACATTGCTACTCATTGCCATGAGTGAAAAAATGGAAAAATATGGCACAATGTTTGACATATATGGGGCCTTATTTTACATATTCCATGGCTTAAGAAGATTATGCTTTCAAACATTATTATAGGTTTAGCCTTTGTCCATTATCACCTTTTCCACAACTTGCATTGTCAGTCACTTGCATTACTGCTAGACAGGATCACATAGCTAACAGCTAACAAACCGGATTCTCAAACATTTGAATAAAATGTCAGCTACTGTCAACAAATCATCTTCATACCTGCAGCTGACAATAAAACTGAAATATCAACTGTAAAGTGTCTCAATACGGTCTGATCCAGGTTTCCATCCATTATTAGTAGAGAAGTAAAACTCCACCAGTTAGCAGAGGCTCACACAGATCGCATGTCTGACCCCAAGACAGCCGCTATGGGCCAAAGGCAGCCACCGTAACCCTGACACAGATGCAAGGCTAACTTTAGCGCTGGCTACTTGTAATCCCTTCCAATCCCTTCCTAGCACCTTCACCTTTGCAGCATACAACAGCATGTAACGTCCTTTCAGCCATGATTACTTTGGACCTATCTACACACATGTCTTATCACTGTTGGTGTAATAAGCCCTGTGCAATCATCAGTAACCACAGCAGCTTTGCAGGGTAACGTGACTTTTCCCATCATTTATTTTAGCTGTGTTGAAACACTTAGCTTGTCCAACATCATTCACAGAGACAAGATGGTGAGTTCTAGCATTCTCACGAAAGTAAAGCAACAATTACTACGTACCCCCAGTAGATTTTCCTGCTCCTCCTAGGGACAAACGTCAGTGTCACTGACCTCCGTAAGAACCCCAGTGTGTTGGAGCCTCTGGTGCCAGTAAGCAAACTATAGCCTGCAACAGCAACAGCAATCCAAGCAGAACGGACCACTGAAGTACGCATGCATACGGACAACACTTTCATGAGCTGACGAGTAAATCCCTTCACTGGCGATGAAGTGTACAGAGAGTGCCTGTTGTGACCAGGCTGTCTCCATGACATGCAATGGATGTACATGAGCCTTACACGACGACACACTGACGCAGAGACACAACGGTATCACCAGCCTCGGTCACACAACGCTCCAGGCCTAAAAACAGGCTTGACTAATAATAACAGCACGCAGCATGCAGGGTATGTTTGTAGAAATTTTATACTCAGAATGAATGCTGTGACTGCATACATGCACCTGTAAACAAGACCTGTAAACAACATGAGATATGGGGAATGTCATGCGTACTCGTGGCATTACAAGTATGGGTAGGGAAAACGTTTAACCTATGCTAATTACATCAAACTTACATTAGCTGATGAATGTTTGATAATGACAGACATAAAACTAGTTGTATGTCAGAACAATAGTATAGTTCTGTTTTAGTATATTAGTCGTCACATGTGTACCTATGATGGTGACGACCTGCATGAGAGTACTGCCAGCTGTGAAAGGCGTGCCTGGAACACTTGCTACTGGCTCTGCCGTAGCGGAACTACCTTCAAAGGACACATGCCCAAAACAGGAAACAGCATTTGTAACATCTATTAACCGCTAGAAGGACACAAAGTATCATCATGCAACCTAAAAGTCAAGTTTCGAGCTAAAGTGTTTCTTCCTGTACAACAGTGTCTGTTTCCCCACGTGTAACTAGAGGAGGGAAAAAAATGATGATAATAACAATATTATAAAAAAATAAATGATAATAAAATAATTGAGAAATCAGAAACCCTCATGCAGGATCTTTTGTTGGCAACATGTCAATCAGGTGGCAATATAAATTCAACCATAAACTTTTTTTTTTTTTCAAATAACAGAAAGGAGACACATGATGGGCGTCAGTCTGGTTTTGGTGTGTGGTGGGAACAGAGACATCTCCCCCCCCCACACACACACACACACCTACACACACACTCCCCCAAAATCAACACCTATGTGCCTGTTCCACACAGGCTGCTTATTCTAATAACTTTGAATCTTAGTGTGTTTCAGATTATTTGCAATAAAAACTTACCACTACAGCCTCATCTGCTCATTTCTTTACTTTAAGAACAGACTAAGGATTATATTCTTACAAAATAACAATCACTCACAGAAAGTGAAAAGGAGGTAGAAGCTGATATAATAACAAGAGCCTCTGGCCCTGCCAGTGTGTGCAGTGTCAACACGGCCTGCACTCCGTCTGTGACACTACTGCAACAAGCCACCGCAATGCAGCTGCTGATTGTCCCATCTCTATATACATTTGGATAATATTAGCCACAACAACTACCTGGTTCGGTTCATTTCTTGTGATGATGACTGGAAGATGACTCGTGATTCATATTCTGTGACCCGAGAGGACAGTGACACAATACTGTTCAACTTATTATATTAATCGGTTCTGGTTCAGTATCTACTGTACATTTAAAGGGGCATCAACATTTAAAAACTACAGTTAGGCCGAACGCTAGCGATGCGCTAAAGGTCACGTTCTCATCGCTGCGTCACATTTTCTTGAAGTGCACACGTCATCGGAACAACTGACCAATGGGAGGCCGAGGAGACGCAGCGGTCACACCCACAACAGGAGGCAACAGGAAGCAGTTCTTCAACGTTCATCAACGCACGTATCAGACCTAATTTCATGAAATTTACCGCAGTTAACGCATTAAAACGACGAACACAATGTGCGTACACGTAAAAGCAAAGCGGTTACGTTATCGGATAAGTTAATTCTGTTTGTGACTCCATTTCCTTATCTATATATGTTTTAAACGATGTTGAAATATCCAAGGCAAAGCCTTTTAATGGCTGAAATGTGGACACACATTTTAACTACACAAGTGAGTGACACACAACAAGCCAGTAACCAGTGGAAACAAGCGTCGGTGAACTTATATAACATTATACCCTCGGACTTACCAGCTCGCAGGATGTACAGCAATAAAGCAAGTCAACGGCGCTAAAGGTGACAAGTCAAGTGTCTCAGAAGTTGTACTGTGACTACTTATGCTCAATAAACCACCAATCAGACCACGGTGTCAGCTCACCCACCTTCTCTGTCTGGAGATTCGCTCGAACTGATGCAACGGTCGTTGCTACAGTGCTCAAGGTGATCTCTAGTTCCTCACTGTGAGGAACTACTTTGTAGGGATGCTGAGACATATTCATCCGACGGAGGCGATTTGACATGAGATAAAGATATACAGGTCGGACCAGCTCTTGGTCATTCATAATGACACATGTATGCATTTTTGGCACTACTCGGTCGTTGTTTTTCATGAGTGAATTTGCTCGATAAGTCAGGAAATGGAAGATATGTAGCTCATTCGCGCGGAGGGATATACGCGATGGAAGTGCTCCGTAAAGTTAGAGACCCAATCAGGGCGCGCGAACGCGTCAGTCGAGCGTGCACACGTGACTGTGGATGTCGTGAAGCGAGTTCCCTAAAAAATGCAGGTGTAAAATGTTGACCACATTCGATACTGCTCTCTGTTGTTGTCACTGTTCTTGTTGTGGTGTGGTTTGTGTTTGTGGACAGTGGTTCATTCATAATTGTCTAATTTACGGCCAAAGGTTCAAGATTAGATTTTTCTTATTTGATCTTTGGAGAATAAAAAAGCTACCGAGAGGATTTGTACTGAATATATACAGAAGTAATAATACAGTAAATAAATACATTGATAAGAGAATACTGGAATGTAATGGTACCTGACTGTGCAGTGTTTGAGCTAATACCGCCATCTAGCGGTGGAAAATGATAACATCCGAGTTATACCATTTACCATCTATACGCTATGTATCATGAGTTGATTTGAATAAAAAGAGTAACAATATGATACAATACTCCAAGAGTGCTGATATTTTTTTATCTTCAAAGAAGCTTCGTTTTGTTACAATGGACAAACAATTTCATAAAAAAAATAACATTGTTAACATTAAAACATTGTACAAAAATAGTTTTAGAGCTTCAGCTGAGTTGTGTTGCACAATTACATCAATATTTAGCATAATAGTGTAATGGTAACTGCACCACTGAGCAGTTGGTTATTGATGTTCCAATTTGAACCAACAAGACTGTTGTAAGTGAATGTCATGTCTGCCAAAGAGAGCTGAGGAAGTCTGAAAGTGAGATTCAATACTCAAACTGACCCAATAGGAAAAAAAGAGAACAATGTTAAAATGTGGTTTACAGTGGATTTACTGTCAAATGGGAATACAAGAGCAGAGCGAGAGAGATCATTGTACCAGAAACTTAAAGTTATCATATTCTGAGGGAAATTATCATACGTCCATCGAAACTGAAATAACAATAGTCATACTCCGATACAAGTCAGGGCAGTATTTCCTGTGAACCATGACTTCAAAGCTTCCTTTGAAGGGCAAAAATCATGTGACCAAAACATTTGAAGCAGTTACTGCTTTGGTCACCTGAGTAACTGGTACAACCATACATTCATGAAATGGTCACAATATCGTACATTTGGTTTTTGGAGGATTCTTGACTATACATTGTCCAGCAGGTCAAATTATTGTACAAATACAATAACTACCGTACACCTGGCGACTCTGATCACACGAAGGAAAACAAAATATAACTCTTAAAGTACACGGATACATTCTGCATGTCATTGGCTGGCTGTATGGGTGCCTTGTCCCTGTGTTGACATTCTGTGCTGCTCTCACCTTTTGACACTTGTGTTAGTGCTGCTGCTTCCACTGCCCATGTCGCTGTGTCGCCAGGTCCTGTCAACCTCTGCCCGGATCCACTGTGCTCTGCTGCCTCAAGGCAAAGGACATACCTGTCCAGGTCAGGGAAAGATCTACAGTCCAGTCTGTCCACTGGCCGAGCCACTGGCTGTCAGTCAGGATTAATGGCCATGAGGTACCATAAGACACTGTGGGAATATGCATGAAATACGTTGACAGGATGCCTTAACTCAGGTGTTAAATGATATTTTCTTTAGTGCAATGACACCGATCAAAGCAAAACATAAAAAGCCAGTGCTATGTTTGATCCTCACTGATGTACCAAACCATCAAATTGACTTACTAAATTATACGTCCAGAATTATCATAGATTCAGCTCGTTATTTATAATGCACTATAATGCACCTGTGTAAGACAAGCAAATGTGCCAAACAATGTCATTTAATATGTCAGGATGTTAAGTTACTTCCCCAATAATTATACTTATACTGCAGTCAGGATCAGCATCACTTTGGTTGACGAATTTGTCTGCGATTTTTTTTTTTTTGACCATCTTCCTCTCCCATGACTACAGACACACCCTGAGCAGACAGTTGACCCGATACCGGTATAATCTGTTTATTCAATGAATCAGTTTCTATTTATACACACCTTGAGATAATGACAGTAAAGACAGATTATCTCAACAGCTTTCCAACCATTGTTTTCCACATGCACACATGGACGTATGTCCATGTGTATGCTGTTTATAACATAACATAACATTTGAAATATGATATTGCTAAATATGTTGGTTAAAAGCTTTATATCGTGTAATACTGATTGTCCCAAAAAACGTATAAATGAAGCCTGATGTGACGCTATGGATGAAAGCACAGCTGTGTAAATCACAAATATAAAATTCCACTGAGAGAGGACACTTGAAAATCAGCCAGCAGTTCACTGCAAGGCATGATTGCACATCAATAAACCATGACAGGTTTAAAAAACATTACACACACACACACACACACACAAGCAGGCACATCCACAGAAACATTTCCTCCATTTTTCTTCTCAGCAGCAGTGCAGTCAGCTGCAGGTCACATGACCATCTGCCTGCTCCCACTGAGCATGCTCAAACCCTTCAGTGTTGTCAGGCAAAATATAAGACAGCAGTCGGGGCAAGATCTGCAATAGATAAACACACCAGCTGGCTGGCTAGCAGACGCACAGCACACATTCAGAGAGACAGGCGTTAAATTAGTGGATTCCTCTGACGTCCTATTTTAATGGGCTTAGCATTTCAGTAGAAAACAGCCAGCGTGAGAAAAGAGGCAGGGGTACACTTTAAGAGGCGGGAGCAGCTGAGCAGGCAAGGACAGCATCCCAGTCTCCATCCTCTGTGAAGGTAAGTGTGGATGGATGAGGTGGTGGTGCAAAGCATGGGGGAGGGGAAAGAATCTGCCTGACTGCATCTGTGTTTGTGCTTAATAGTCATCAGACAGCAAAATGGGGACAGTGGGGTTTTTATAAGGGGGTTCCGTTGGTATGTGAACCGACAGAGCCTATGGGAATGGGGGCGGGGGGTTGTATTTGTGTTGTGGGGGGGTGGTGTACATGCAGGGTTGAAGACATGAGTGGGAAACAGCAAAAATGGACAGACATTGGAGACATGATTATGACTTAGACTCTGAGCCAGGGGATCGTGTTTGAGAAAGAAAGAAGAAAATCTGTTTATATAACATCAATAAAGATATTTAGAATCAGACCACAAAGGCACTTAGTTATGACAGAAAATGGCCTCGACCAATGGAGAGATGAGCTGTGTGTCCCTAAGCAGTGACACCGTGAATAACTGCTGTTGATGCCGTTATTTTCTCCTATCCAGTATGATTTTTTTTATTCTGCAGTGTTTCTTTTCATTGCATTCTGACATCCAGTCTATCCATCTCAAGAATCAACTGTGCTAAATGTTGTAATTCACAGTATTTCAAATTGTAGATATATTTGGATGCTGTGGGATCATCAGATGAAAACACTGTGCTCATTGTTTACATGTCTGCACATTTGATGTACTGTTGTTGAATACAGATTTTTAGAGATGCGAACTCTCTCATACAGATAGTTCAAACATTTTTTACATTAAAGAACATGAGTAAAGCTGTGAATGTGGTTTTATTTGCCGATAGGCCAAAAGCAGTCAACAAGACAATGATCGCTATATGGCATGTGAATCATTACACCTCTTGCCCTATTGCTGCCCGTGTCCTAACAATTTCTCCTCTTACTTAACTATAATCTCTATAAAAGCATTTTGAGTGTATCATAATAAAACAATTCACGACCACTGAGTGTATAATTATTGAAAAACATTTTGTGTTAGTTACCCACCTATGGTCACAGCATAATCTAGAAATATTAAGCCTCAAAGGATTTAATACTCCAAATGAAATCCATAAGCCCTGTTTAGTTCAGAGTAAAAATGGCAGTCTGGCAACAAAGGACTGCCATCAGCAGATATGCTGTTTTCTAGGTGAGTCTGTAAATGTGGGCCAACCTTAGCTCATCTGACATTAATCGATGTTTTTCTCCTGTGGACAAAAAAAAGGAACAAAGAAATTGAGACAACTCGGGTACGATGCGCACAGCACATATCTCGCCCACACATTCTCTCCACAGTGATTAATGCCACTCTGAAAAGAGGCAGAAATGGCTGTTGCTAGGATACATGGCAAGGTGAAGTGCAGACGATTTAAAGAAAAGAGGAGGTCACTGGTCGCGTACAAAGCATGGCATCACCGGAGGTGGGCTCTTTGTTCCACATTCTCCCTCCTTAAAACAATTTCAATTTCTGTTTCAGCAGTTTCCAGTTTTCTGTTGTTGTTCCTTCCACGGGGAAACAAGCTGCAATGGTTGGCAGTGGTCAAAGGCCAAACCCTGTCTGAGCACGCCCTATGAACAGAGGACCTGATGGTAAGTCAGCGAGCACCACATTCAATCCATTTGCTGCTGTAATTCCTTCAATACGATTGAATTTGACATCAGTTTTGGTATAAGTAAGTAATAACTGTATGTTCATGCTGCTGGACTGCTGCTGTGAACGAGCTTGAAAGCAAGTAACTGGAGGTTGATTTAAACAAAAGATAGGGCCATCTGTTTAATTTTTCATTTCGATATTCTAATGATGGCTGATTCTGTGAATATCCTGTCATTTGGAAATAAATCATCTCCCGCTTTGAGAGGCTATATAAAGCACTGTTTTGAAGCCCTCGAACGAGAAGCTAAATAGGGAGATGTGTGAAGGGATGTGAGATGAAAGGATGAATAAAAGAGGTTGATGTTTTTCTTTTTCCCCTCCAGTATAATGGCCTTCTCTCAACGTGTGGGCCCACAGGACATGAAAGGCCAGTGTTGGACGGACGAGGAGTCAGACGGCGAGAATGAATCGGAACAGTTCCTGTATGGAATTCAGGTACAGAGCCAGACGACCCTTCCAAGATGTGTCTAACCATTGGGCATTCTGTGTGTTGTATGTTAGTTTGGCGACAGGAACATTTATAAACATACTTTGAACAAACACTTACATTTTGCCACTAGCGTTCATGTTACTTCGATCATCATTAGATGTGATGGCGTTACGATGAATGCAAATATGTAGTATTTTCTCTCAGATGACAGGTACAGGTCCATTTAAACATGACATCGGAGATGGTCTTATCTGTACCTGCTGACTTTCTAAAACAATAACTGACTGACATTTGTAACCACATAAATTGTTTTGAAAATGTAAATGATATATCACCATTGCACTGGTTAATCCAATCCAACCTTAAAGTATCAGTCATAAGTCTGTCGCCAGCTTTTTAACGTTTCATCTCATCTTGTAAAAGTTCAGCATTTCACTTTCATATGTGATTTTTATCTTGAGTTTCGCTGTTATCGTCGGAGTGCTGTAATTGAAATGTAAATCCAGTCTGGGGCTTAAAGCTCATTTCCATGCAGCCAGAGAACATGAAAGTAGGGTGAGTGAAAGATAAGGATAAAAGTGTGAGATTTGTTCGTAATTCAGCGCTGAGATGAGTCTGACTCCAAGTCTAGACACCAGAGACATGTATGACAGACTTTGGTCAGCGATCCTTGGTACTCCGAGAATGCAATAGGATAACTCTTGGACAATTTAGATGTTATTATTGAAAATTATGAGATAATAGGATAAGTTCACTATTCAACTACTAATATTCCACTCAGTGCTACCTTTAAATTGTTTAAAGCTGATTTTCTTGTTTTATTTGCTTTTTTGGGACATAATTGATGGTATTATGACCTGCTGACAAAATTAGTTTGGCCAGATGTTGATGTGGAAACTACATTTTACCATTTCAGGAGTATAATAGTGATAATAATTTGCACTATGTGCATGTAATTGGGCAATTATCACTGAGAAAATCCTGAATTTTTGATTTGGAAATTTTTGTCCACTGGTGCCTGAACTTGTTTTTTGTTGTTTTTTCTATTCCTTATACCCCAGTGAGGGTTCTAAAGCCAAAAAAAACAAAAATCTAAATTTAAGACAATGGTTTGATAGAGATGCTGGGTTTAAAATCTATAATTACAAAATAAGTTTTCTGTCTATTTGTGACTCTAGACGTTTGAATACAACATAATTTATATTGTCATGAGTAGCCATGTGTCTTCTCGTGTTCCTACTATATAACCTTGGTTATCTTTCATCAACAGAGGTCTACCAGAGCTCAATGGTGTTAAATGAAAAAAACCTTAATTTGAGCTGACGTGTCATATAAAGTGTCCTTTCAAGGTGGCATGCTATTTATACGCAATCCCACAAGACCAAGTTAGACATTCGGTGCTTGAATGTTTCACCGGTGTTAATTTACTGCTTGTAACAGGGGAGCTGTGCCGCTGACCTGTACCGCCACCCTCAGCTTGATGCAGATATTGAGGCAGTAAAAGACATCTACACTGACAGCGCGGTCTCCGTCAGGTACACACACACACACACACACACACACACACACAAATGCCTCATGATCCAGGCGGTCACTGTGGTTCAAAGATATTTCTAATTTCATCTTTGCACTGTCAAGTAAATCAATAAAACAACCCTTTGTTCTCCCTTAAAAATCTAACAAGGAAGAGAGTAAACTGTATGTCATTAAATCTGGTATCTATCATATATCTGTCTGCTGTGTCTCTGAACAGGGAGTATGGTACCATTGATGACGTGGACATCGATCTCCATATTAACATCGGTTTCTTAGATGTGAGTCAGCATTTCTGTCTCTCTCTCTCTCCTCGACCCTCCTCCATTTGGCTAATTCTATTCTAATGTTGACATTTTTACAAAGTAACAAATCATTCATAATGCATTGTGCGCTCATGAATTGTTTATCTGATGAGAAACTGCCCTAATTAGGATGCTAACTGTGTACATTTATTTATGTGCGTGTGTGTGTGTGTGTGTCTGACTCAGGAGGAGGTTGCGACAGCGTGGAAAGTAATCAGAACAGAGCCCATTATTCTGAGACTCCGCTTTTCTCTTTCTCAGTACCTCGATGGACCTGGTGAGTAAAGGGAGTCAGTATGGATGTTGTTTTTCTGGGAGGGGTTTTTGTGCCACTCATTGTGCCAGGTGAGTACAACATGTGCCCATACCAGACGGAGAGTAGAAAAGAAGGGTCTTGCATATCTGATCACTGTGTAATAATAGTTATGTTCACTCAGAGCCGTCAGTTGAAGTGTTCCAGCCCTCCAATAAAGAAGGTTTCAGCCTCGGCCTGCAACTCAAAAAGTAAGTCACGTTTATGTTCCCTTTATTTGTGCATCTCAATTGAACCTCACAACCGAAGATAGATTGTTCATCAATTCTTCTTTTTCGCAATTTTTTAGCCTCAAAACTGATACAAAATTTAAAAACAATGATTAACGATTAAACGATTAAAAAAGGCTCTATTTAACGGACGATTGTTTACGATTGTTTTGTTTCATTGATTTAGTTGTATCATGAAGCAGTCACTCTGCAGGCAAATATACTACATGCTGCATACACATCAACAATGTAATTACTAATAATTAACAACTCAATATTTAAAGTCACAATAAACCCAAGGATATGCTGTTTGTGGTGCTATGTGCATGGTCTGCTCGCTACATAGTTAAAACTGTACAACAAACTAAAATGTCAATGAAAACTTTTTTTCACTTGAAGTGTGAATGAATTGAAAGTAAACAGATGACTTAACCTCACACTTGAAGTCAGCTGTGGTGGGAATTATTAATGTTACTTTTAAAGATATATTTGATGTCATATCATATATTTTAACATTAACAGACTAGATATATCTAAATAATTGATTGCTTTATTAGCAAATGCAACATACTTATTTGTTACGACGCAATAGTGATTGCGTTTAGCTCCACTCAAGCAGTGTAGTGGTAAGCAGCTCAGCTGCTGGAATGACTCCAAACTCTAATCTGACGTGTTTACTGTAACAGAGTGTTGGTCCATGAGAGGACCTGGTCTGTTTGTGCACATCAGGATTCTCAACTAATGGATACACAACAGACGACGTTTCATGTGATTATACACAAGTGGAAACATAATTATGATTATTATTATCCATTTTAACCTGTAGTTCTCCCTACATCTTTCACCTCCTTCAGTCCTTCACCTCCTGCCAGGTTCACACATGTCCCACAGCTTGACTCTCCAATTTTACAACATGACAGGATTCTGAGCACATTCACATCGCAGCAGTGGAAGCACCTCAGTAATGAGTTCCTCAAGGCCCAGCAGGAGAAGAGACACAGCTGGTTTAAAGCCGGAGGAACCATCAAGAAGTTCCGCGCCGGGCTCAGCATCTTCTCCCCCATACCCAAGTAGGTCGCTTTCTCTCATGTTCCATCCCCTCTCTGCTGGTCTGTTTGTTAAAAACCTTCAGGACAATTTCTATTGACTCAGCAGAGGAGTGTAGCATGAAAGAGCATGTTAAATATTATGGCAGCAACGCCATATGCAACGCATAAGTGAGTCACATCTGTTTTTCCAGGTTGAATGGGCCATGACACTTTTGCATGAAAAATTATTGTGGGTTTCCATCAAATGTAATCATAGGTATTTAGTTATCATCTGCTGCTCTTGAAGTACTGACTGCTTCACAGTCAACCAGATATCAAAATAATCAGCATTATCAATAAAGGACTTGGATCATGCTTCTACAGATCATGATCACAACCCATTTATTTGAATACACGGACATGACACATGAGATTACTAAGATAACTAATTATATATAATCAGATAACTAATCAATAACTAATAATCTGTTTCAGGTCAATTTTGTAAATTTTTTAGATTTACAGATTTGTAATAGCTATTTTAGTGTTCACCATTATTTCCCAGGGGATATGGAAAATGCTAATGCTATATTTTTTATATTAATAAAATCTATGCAGCAGTACTTTACTGCACAGATGTGTCCCAGGTATATCCGTAACAGGGGTGTTTCTCTTTACGTCTATGTACTTCTAAATATTGAACGTACACTACCGTTCAAAAGTTTGGGGTCACTTAGAAATGTTTTAAAATAAAAATTTTCCACCAACCATCACTCCTGTGTTCTAATGCTACATTTTGTTAGCTAATCACGTTAAAAGGTGAATGGTGATTAGAATGCAATTATGTTTGCACACCTGAAAACTGTTGATTAGAGAAGCCACAAAACTGAAATTGTCTGGATGACCCCAAACTTTTGAATGGTAGTGTACATCTATAATGTTACTGCAGATTGATTTATTCCCAAATAATCCACATTTTTAATTTGACTAAAAATAATCTTGATGGATTAATTCGTGTGCAACTGGACTTTTGGAGTTTGCTTGAAGACGTTTTGCCACTCATCCGACAGGCTCCTTCAGTTCTGAAGTGACTAGTGGGGAGTTGTAATGTATTATTGGTAGCATAGTGATTAGCAGTCCTTCCTCACAGCGACAGCAGTCCCGGGGTCCATTCTGGCTCAGGCACCTCTGTGTGGGGACTGCATGTTCTCCCTGTGGATGCATGGGTTCTCTCCAGGTCCTCCAGCTTCATACCACAGTCCAAAGACATGTCAGTTAGATTGGCGATTGTCTCTGGATATTGGGCCTGTGATGGACCCAATGTCAATTGAGGTTGTCACCTCCCCCATGACCTGGATGTGGAAAAACATTTCTAGAAAATGAATAATGTATTCTTGACTGAAAAATGCCAACTTTTTAGTTTTTAACAATGAATCATTTGAAGATTTTGTATTATTCAGTTTGTGATTCAATGTATATCCAGACCAGAGACATCCTCATCCGGAAATATTTGTTTCATTGTGAGCTCTGTTATATCTGTAAGCACTTGCCGCAATACTTTTCTCTCTTTAATGTTTTATAGTAACATTACAATGAGCGGATTCTTGGTTCTGATTGTTAAGGTTGTCAGGTGGGTTTGGGACTCATTTTGTGCGTAAATATTTATATTTATAAATATTTATATTTACAAATATTTATAAATTCAGCATGTAGAGTTATACGTACAGTATTTATTACAGAGTTATTTTTACTCTGAAGCTAAACGCTCCATGGGGACATTGAAGTTGTCTTACATTTCTACATACTCAATGTTCATTCTTGTGTCTTTTTTTTTCCAGGTCGCCAAGTTTCCCTCTGATCCAAGACACAGTTTTAAAAGGGAAGCTGAACGTCCCTGAGCTGAGAGTGACCCGCCTGATGAACCGTTCAATCTCATGCACCATGAAGAACCCAAAAGGAGAGCTGTTCAGCTACCCACCAAACAGCCAGGTCAGTGTGGGCACCTCCACATTTATTATCTACCTTATATTAGCTCTATGAACAAACCTACTGTGTTTTACTCACATAAACGTGAGTCTGTTTACATAAATATTTAGACATTGTGACAATGCTGAACTCAGGATACTTTTATAATGAGCTCCACATCATCCACAAATGTGTCAGAAATGCAGTTTTAAGACACTGCATGTTCTTTTTTTAATCCCCTGTGATCCACACCAAGCCCTTCCCTTTCAGTCACTTCCTTACCCCTACCATAACATGGATCCTGTGCTGTTTCCCATAATGCTCTGTCTTCACTTGACTCATCAGACTGTGGCTGTCCCCGCGGCCAGGGCCCCTGCGCAGATTACCACGAGGCAGCTGATTGAATTGTTTTTCTCATCCCAGGCGGGTGGCCACTGCAAGAACATCCCTACCTTGGAGTATGGCTTCTTAGTGCAGGTACGATGGGGATGTGTCCAATAAGCGAGGCACACCCTGTCTACTAGACCTCTACACGTATGATAGGCGATTAAAGTTTATAAAGAGATTTTTACAATTGCTTTACAGGAGCTATAGAAAAGAGTAAAAATAAGGTGCAGTTATCGTTGTACTATATTTTACAGTTACAGGTGCCGATATCAATCTCTTATAAATGAAAAAAAAACAGAATATGAGGCCACACATATCTTTAAGTAACATGTACACATTAATAGCATCATGGCTTCCAAAGTGGCTATGAAAATAAATCAATTCAAAAACTCCACATTGTAACCCTATGAAAGAGGGATTTATTGCAGGTCTAGTGTCTTATACTGTACTAAATGAACTGGCAAGCGAGCGCATATTGCGAAGAGCTGTGCTGATGTGACCGTATTAGCTATTTATGTAACTACCAGAATGACAAAGCAGCTGCTATAATAGCCATGATACCCTAATATGGCAGCTTGAGCTAGGACTGATAACTGGAAACACCACTGTGCTTTTCTCCTGAACAGATAATGAAGTACTCAGAGCAGAGAATCCCCACACTCAACGAGTACTGTGTGGTCTGCGACGAGCAGCATGTCTTTCAGAATGGATCCATGCTGAAGGTATCGGAGACGAAAATGAGAGGGGGCTTGCTGCATTTCAAGATCTGTCAACGATGTTTCTACTCTTCTTGAGTAATAGTAATGGTGTTTCTACAGTTTGAGGTGTCAGGGAGAGAAAAAAGACTGCACAAGACCTGTATAGTGTTTGTACGGCTCATTTACGTCGATGTAATTTCATCACTGTTTCTCACCACACTTGTGTTTGTACAGCCGGCCGTGTGCACGCGAGAGCTGTGTGTGTTCTCTTTCTACACTCTGGGTGTGATGTCTGGAGCTGCAGAGGAAGTGGCAACTGGAGCAGAGGTGACAACAACAACACTAATACTGTTTAGAACATACAGTATGTATGTAGTGTGTGCCATTTCCTGAAACATTTTTTTTATATTCAATCCAATTGATATACAAAGAAAATCACCGGATTTTAGAGAAAAGATAAAAACAACAGGCATATTTACCTTCAGAAGGAGATGTGATGGTTATTTTAGAATAAAGAAGGATTGCCTGTCCTGTGATGATCTATTCAGTCATGAATTAATAGCATAAATTGTGAACATAAAATGTCCCCAGGTGGTTGACCTGCTTGTGGCTATGTGCCGAGCTGCTCTTGAGTCGCCCCGTAAGAGCATCATCTTTGAGCCCTACCCATCAGTTGTTGACCCCAATGACCCCAAGACTCTGGCATTCAACCCAAAGGTCAGCGTCGTCGTTGCTCGATTTGCGATTCGATTCAGATAACGTAAATGCAGTTTTTTTGTTTCTATTGATGTGATAACATAGATATTCTTGTACTCGTGTACTTGTAAATTAGGATATGATAAGTAATTATAAAGACATTGTGCACTTTAACTAAGTATAAAGCATTAAGCATAAACCTTTACCAGTAATCTTAGTGTGTATGTTGTTCCCTTTGTCATTGCATGCAACTGCTGTTTGGCTCAACTGATGAACACAGAAGAAGAATTATGAGAGACTGCAAAAAGCACTGGACAGCGTCATGTCCATCCGGGAAATGACCCAGGTACAAGAATGAGATGGGAGGGAGAAGAGGGAAGGGCTGTAGGTGTAGCATGTAAGAAACCTGGAACTTGCTGGGTTAATTCATGCCTGAAGATGTCACTTTACAAAGAAACGTCTTCATTTCTAAACTAAAGACTGAATGTTCTCACCAGCCACCAAACAAAGTCTGTACTTGATTGATGGACCACGATGGTTTTTTTTCTGTGCACATGAGCCATGGAACAAGAGCTTGAGACAACAAATACAGAACGTCTATTGCTATTGCGGGTATCAAAAAGATGGCAGCAGATTCTTGTGTATGCAGTAACCTTGGGACCTCCCTCTCTTTAATGACCAATCAGTATCTGGCAGTCGGCAGATGTCACATTTTGTTATCGACTCAGCTGACTAGAAACCTCACCGGAGGAGGTAGCAAAAAGAGCAGTAGGTACCAGGTCCATATCTGGAATGGAAACACAAAAAAGCTGAGTCAAATCAAGTAGAGTTGAATCGTGCTAGAACCGTAGAGTGGAAAGGGGGCATAAGTTGGATCATTGACTCACACAAAGGGGTGTGAGGTTGGCCCACACCCCATTACTGTTGTGAGAGCCACCAGAGAGTTGTTGGCCCTTGGTGGGGAACCTGAAACCTGAAAAATGCCATTACTTAGTAATCACTCAGTCTGCGGTGGCTCTGTGTGTGGGTGGTGTTCTTATTTAACACAATTACTTCATTTGCGTTTGTGCATGTTTAATTCATATCACAAGTAGGACTATCTGTCACATTTGCTTGAAAATAACACACACTTGTGGTTTCGCCAGGGCTCATATTTGGAGATCAAAAAACAGATGGACAAACTGGATCCTTTGGCCCATCCGCTGCTACAATGGTGAGCCCACAGGATCTGTTCTAAAAATACACTTCACTCTGCTTTGCAGGTTGACAGATTTATTTGAAATAAATAAATCAACATAATTGCCCATCACCTGAACTTGACTGTAGGTCAAGTTCAGGTGAATGCTTGGTTCTTGACTCACTCTATTCATAGCTCCTTTCTATCTCTCTGCAGGATTATTTCCAGTAATAGGTCTCATATTGTCAAGCTGCCTCTCAGTAGGGTAGGAAACCACAATGACATCACCTCCCATGTTCTTCACCACATTCGTTGTTTGCTGCATTGTATAATCTAATGGTTCACACTCTTTTTCTCCTACTGTCTCCCTCACTCTCCCTCCTAATGTCATCGCGACAGCAACTGAAGTTCATGCACACCTCCCATCAGTTCTTGCTGCTCAGCAGCCCCCCAGCCAAGGAGGCTCGCTTCCGCACTGCCAAGAAGCTGTATGGCAGCACCTTTGCCTTCCAGTGAGTCTTTTTTTACTACACCTCACTCAGCAACTCGTTTGCCGCACAGGAAGATCGTTTTGTTTTCTTAGTTTGTCCATTAAGATTCAACATTTTGTAAAATATACTCTGTACTCAGAAATTTGAGCGCCAAATAATTAGAATTCATGCATAATTTATCATCAGACCTGCACACTGTGTAACACCTGGTCATTATGTTGTCGACAGAGAGGCCAATTTAGCAGATTTTTATGGAACCATAACAAACAACACCACTTAGCACTGGCCATTCTCTTGGACAAAGAATCCACCTCCCTCAGCCAGCACATGAAGCCAGTATGATAGAGATTTGTACTGTAGCAGATGGGGCTCTGCTGAATATTTTAGACACACACAGCCCATCTGGGCACGAGCTGGGTACAACCAACTCATGAGCAGAGCTGTCAGGCCCTGTTTTGAAGAAGCCAAAAACATCCAAACCTCGTAAATTTTAGCTGTCATCATTTCATATCCACACAAATAGAGGAATAAAACGTCTGCAGGATAACATTTAACTCGAGCTTCAAAAATATTTAAAGATATCATGCCATATGATATCCTGTGGCAGCTTTGTTTTAATCAAATTTGTTGGGAAAGGTGATCCAGGTGACCCAGATCAACACTGTGCTGACAGTCTGTGGTGATGAGTTGTCATCTTTGTCGTTTGAAGCTCAGGGAATCATCTTTCATCTGAGGTGGTTGATATAAATTTGGATTGGACTATGATGAGGTAACAAATATCCCCAAATAACCTTCACGTTCTAAATATCTGAAACAAGCTTCTCCAATTTCATGTTTAAAGGTTGGTGCTGAAATTATATACTAACAAATGTAGTAAAAAACATCTGTATAATAATTTTTCAAAGAAGTTTATGTCTAACAGATAATACAGTGATAATTACAACAATAAATAGTATTTAGTACATTTTGCTAATCCTCATTGTAGATATTAGATTCAAATACCCAGGTCATGAAAACCCTGAACAATCAAACAATGGTCAACAAGGGTCAAAACACAAAACAGGATTTAATTCTGACATGGATGGATGACACTGAGATCCATACTGTATTCATTCATACAAATGTACTCTCTCCTTTCTCCCTCTCTACACTGGCTCTAGTGGTTCCCATATAGAGAACTGGCACTCTGTTCTGAGAAATGGACTAGTCAATGCCTCTTATACCAAACTGCAGGTACGTAATCCCTGCAGTTGGCTGGAATTTACAACGTACCGTCTCTCGGACAGTGAACCTGCTTTTCAACAGAGCAGACTTGCTGTTCGGCTGATTCATTTTTGCAGTTAATGGATGCCAGGTTCCCTTTCCTTTCCTTTACTTTGCAATTGGCATGTCAGTGAGCAGGGCACACTGGGAGCTTTTTTTGGCTGCCTCTGTCGGCAGCAGTGGATGTCCGGCCTCTTTCTGTTGTGGGACAAAGTGAGGGGGCTGTGGCATCAGCAGCTGTGATGTCAGAAGGCTGTTTGTGTGCCCTGTTTCGGGGTAACCACCTAGAGCACAGGGTAGGCTAGGTGAGAAGCTGCAGGATGCAAGGGAAACACCACCCTAGTGAGTATGGGCTCCTTCAAGCTGCATCAGAGGTAGAAGGTCGGTAACTGGTTCCTGGTACCTGGTTTCATTACCTGTTCAACAACTTAATGCTGAACGTCGTTGAAAGGTCCACGGTGAAGGATGTAGTGACATTCAGTGGTGGTTATTCGTGACCCTACTTCTCAAATCACCCAGGGCATTATGAAGAGGGGAACACATCACATGTCACACAGAAATAAACACATCACATGTACATTCACCCTTCTTGTTCAGAAAATAGCAGAGAAGCAGGAGATTACCTTCTTGTAGATCTTTCTCCATGTTGTCTTCTCTCTGTTATCACCAACCAGTATGACCTTATTCCTGCTGTTGAACCTGGAGGATGTGTTCCTTGTTTCCCGGGTCTATTAGGCAGCTGTCTCCAGAAACAGCATCTGGATGAATGCTGCTTCCAGTTTAAACTGCAAAAGAACAGATTGATGAGTAGTGACACTGATGTGCACTTATAGTATGGAATTTATGCTTTGTGCACTTTGTCTCCACTTGTGGACGTTTGTAGAAGTTGGATCAGACTAAATCTCTGTATATGCACACAGTTCTTGTCTCTTCACGCTCCCTTTCCAGAAATCATTCATGACATGTAAGATGAAAACATTGAGCCAGGTGATTTGTAAGGAATTAAAACATCGTGAATATTATTAATATTATCTTTGCCTAAGATCCGTCTAAATACTACACACTGCTCCTTAAAAGTCAGTTTAAACCTGCTTCATAATAGATGTGTGGAAGTGAAAATCTAGAGGCGTCATTGTCATTTATTGCACTTTGTGACCCAGGTCGGTTAAAGAAACTTAATAATATAAAAAAAGAAAAGCTGAGTGTTGAATAGTCCGATACCGACACACCTGCATGTCCTGAAACTAGATTAAACACTTGTCTAAAACCCTCATGGACCTTTGAAACTTTAACGTCGGTCATGATCGCTCTATCATGCTAATGTGTCTCATTTCTGCCTTCTTTGTTCTTCGTCCTTCTAATCTCTGCGTCTCTGATCTCCCCTCAGCGCTCCTCTTCCTCCTTGCTGTCTCACCTTGAGCACTGACACCACCATCGTCTGTCATTGTGTTTCACAGGAGGAGGACGGATTTCCGCCTCCAGCTCCAGCCATCACACAAGAACTCTTGTGTGTTGTTCCTTTTGATTTCTTCCACATATACCACATACTGACCTCCATCTCCGTTTTTACATTTCACACCCAAACTACGAACGTGTCCTTCCTCTTGTTTCACAGTTCCACTTTCAAACATGGACGTAATACATTCGGAGGCACATCATTATCCTTCCTAATGCTATTGTCACCTTCACATCATGTCTTCTGTCTTTGTCTTTTCCTTCCACTTTCTTTGGGTGTCAATGTTATTATGCAACACCCGATATGACGCTTCCCGTTGATCCGATGGACCTGATTGGTCAGATATAGGAACAGAAGGGCCTTAACACGTATAGAACACCATAACCTCTGCAGACTGAGGTCGGTTCTACGCTGCAGTGTGTTAGCACGTCCGTGTGTGTATCCGAGGTTGTCCTGTGCAACTGCTCAGTGATTTCCTTCCTTCCTGCTCTTTTCAACCCAAGCTGCATGGGGCAGCATATGGAAAGGGCATCTATCTGAGCCCCATCTCCAGCATATCTTTTGGATACTCAGGTAGGAACATTCCTTGCCACTCCACTGTCTCCGGTACCCCTCTCCCTGCCCTCCACCATGCTGACTGACAATCATCCAGGAACAGTCCATTGTCACACGTGGGAGCGTTCCATGCTGTCCTGTTGTGCTGCAATGTGTTGTGTGTCCGTTGTGGGTGCTCGACCTCTGACCTTCTGTGCTGCCTGTCGTTCCATACTTTATGTTGTGGCTGGGGGTTTGTCAGCAGATTTGTTCTTTTGTTGGCTTTTACCATATTTTCTTTTACCAATGCGATGTGAGTATATGGCATTTTAAATCTGAAAATTCAAATACTGTACTATAGTCTGTGAACCATACTGGACACATTGGATTACTCTAACAGTCTAGTGCTGTGTGTAGAGCCCGCAACCTTCACTGTTGTGAACATGCCGGAATGATGCTCAAATCAAATATTCTTCCTCCATTAGAATCACTCAGATCTATTGGTACTTAAGAATGTAAGAATTCACATTCACTGGGAAGTGTTCTCTGTGTAAACTTACATGGCCATTTCTTTATGTATGTCGAGATAGTCTTCAGTATTTGGCCTGGATATGTACATAGACCTATTTGGTAAAATTACCGTCATATTAAGGTTAGTTATGTATTTGTTCATCAAGCTCGAGACTGTTTGAGGCTGTTTTTTCACATCTTGAGTGACTCGATTTCAGCTCATTGGTGCTGTGACGTTTGCTTACTCTGTGTTCCATGCAGGAATGGGGAAAGGACAACACCGCATGCCCACTAAAGATGAACTGGTGCAGCGTTACAACCGCATGAACACCATACCGCAGGTGAACGGAGCGAAACTGCATAAAGCCGTCACTTTACACACACCTGGAGAAAGGAGACACAGACAGGAACGACAGGAAGCATTGAGAAAAATATGTAAAACTAGAGACACTGAGCATGTTTTTGATGGTATATGCAGTGCTGTTAATATCTTAGGGAGTCCGAAACGTTTAGCATTTGTCATCTGTCTCAACAGAGTCGTCCGATACAATCAAGGTTCCTTCAGAGTCGAAATTTAAACTGCATTGCGTTATGTGAAGGTAAGATAATATCAGAATGCATATTATATGTGTTTGTATTGAATATGTGGGTTTCATCCATTTAATTAAAACACAGCACAGCTGGAGGAAAGTTAAATCATTGAAATGTAAATAAAAGTGGGACGTGTGAATAATTAATGCACAGTAATATCTGCAATAATTTAACATAGCGGGAGAATATCATTGAAAACAATCGAGCAGAGCAAGCGTGCAGAGAGGCTGTATTCATGTATTCTATCGTATTTTGTGTACATTATGGACGAAGCCCAACAGGAACCCGTATGCCTCATTTTGTACTTTTGGTGTTTTCAACAGTCATCACGTCCAAGGATCTGCAGAAGCATGGGAACATCTGGGTGTGTCCAGTGTCCGATCACGTTTGTACTCGCTTCTTTTTTGTGTGAGTTGGATATTTTACTTCCTGAATATGAATTATCACTGTACACAGCTATGGGTGGGTGATATGACTGTTGCTAGGCTACACCTTTTTCCAGCAAGCTTGCGGTGGAAACATGATTGAAGATACATTATAAAGGCACAATTCATTCATGAAGATGAGTTTCACTATATTACATATATTGAATCCACTTTTATGGAATAAACAGTTCAGTGTATGTTTTATGATTTACAAATTTCCATAACAAATACTAACAGACCACACACACACACACACTTATCATTGATTATCAGTAGCAAACTGGTTTATCAAATGTCCGAGTCCTTGTCCGAGGGCTTGTGTCCTGCAAACTGTCTTGATGTTTAGTCCTCAGCTCAGGCTGTTAACATGCTCAGTGCTGTTTTCTCAGTAGGATATTTGTTTTGGTATGATATGATATGATATTGATAAGGTTCACAATCAAATGAATATAAATTGCTTCTGAACTTGTGCTGTATAGGAGTCCGTTGTTGCCATCCTGACATTTAAAGCTGGAGTAGTCGTGCAAAAAGCACGAAACTCTCCCAGTTTTACAGCCACGATAACCGAAGGTGGCCTGTCTGAAACTCGGTCTTTGACTGGTTAAAACATTAATATATGTTATATATATATGTATATCTTGATAAACACTAGAAGCATTCACGGATGTGTATGTGCAGGTATGAGGATGGCCAAGTCGGAGATGCCAACATTAACACCCAGGAGCCTAAGGTGCAGAAGGAGATCATGCGTGTGATTGGGACCCAGATCTATTCCAGCTAATGGTGGTTCACCGGCAGCAACGCTCAGATCCTCTGGGTGGAGGCACTAAGACAGGCAGAGGGAATGTTGGGGGCGAGCTGACCTCAGATCTGATACTGGAGGCTGAGCTCTGGAGCACATCGTTTTTTCAGTCAATCTTCTGTCTCCAAATGGCTCCGTGTTATCACATGTTCATTTAATTTAACCTGGCACATCAGTTTGCTTTGCTCTCAGCTCATGACATTTCAAAATTCTGGGGAAAGAAGAAAAAAAAAGGGATGTGTTCTTTCCCACACAAAACCTTCAAATCCTGCTTTAAACTGGTAGGTTCCCCTTCTCGGTTCACTTTTACTGATCCTCCAGACTAATGATCTCAATTTATTATTTCTCTCTATGAATATCTAGTTAAAAAAAGTCACTGCAGATGATAATTATATCCCTTTGTAGCAACTGAGTGATGGATTTCCTGCACATAGAACTTTGTTCTCGTATTGTTTTTGCTGTGGCATTATCTTCGATCCTTTTGTTTAATATTCTTTGACTGATGACATGAATTAAGGTCTGTGCTTTTGTTATCTGAGGGGTCAAGCATAGCTCTGTCTTCTTGTCCTTGTCCAGCGGAAGACGTCCCTAGAATTCAAAAAGCGAGGTGTGGCTGTGAGATGTACACTGAAGGCACTTTGTTTTTTGATAACGTGAATAACATTCTTGATATTCTTGCTGATTGACAAAGCACCTTTAAAACGGCAGATATCCCAGACATTTGGAAATTGAAGGGGGGAAAATGTAACCACAGGATTTACAAGTGTGATTCAACGGTCCCTTTATGATTCGATGATTACAGCCAGCTATGACGTAAAATGGTTGGTAGTATCAATGAAAAATATACCTTTGTTTGAATGTAATAGACAGTGGGCTGAGGTATTCTGTTTAGGCGTGTATCATGGTATTTACCAGGGTACTAGAAGAAAAACACACTCGCTGTATGGTAGGATGCAGCCCACACCACCAGAGGTCACTATCTACTGATAACAAGGAGCAGAGCTGGGAAAATAAGAAGGGGGTTAAAGTAGACTAGCACTTCAAGCAGCTTACGCTTGTGGTCAGAGACTGAAACCTCCCTTAACAACTCAAAGTGCATCACCAATCAGCTGAGAGAAGACTTGACAGCTCAATTCCTGGTGGTTTTCTCCATCATATACAGTTGGTGTTCATGTAGTATGAATCAAATAGATCTGGCCCAAGACTAATTCTGTCCATTTAACTGCAACTGGCATCAGTCTTGTGATGCATCTTTATTTTTTTGTCACTAGACTTTTGGAAAGGACGCCAGTAAACCAGCAGATCCTTTTTATATGGTACCTTAACTTTCCAGTCCAAACACTCCACGGCTGCAGAAGATAATATGTGGCGTCATGCGCCACAGAGCAACTGTCAACGCAGTGTGTTTAAGTCAAGAGTTTGGTGAAAAGTTGCCTGATGTTATAGATGCATGGCAACGACACATAATTCAACCACAATCTGAAAACACAAGCAGGAATGGAATGTGCAAAGAGACTCGACTCGGATTATGTGATGAGATTATTTACTAAACTGACATGCACCTTACAGTACACATTCTACGTACACAGCAGTGGATTCGATTTAGTGTGTGAACTTTTCTCCGGTGGAGACAGGAAGTGTGTTCTATGTTAAAGAGGAGCGGTTACTCTGTGCCATCATTATAATAGTGATGATCGCTTCCTGTTTAGAGTCATAACTTTTCAAATCCACTGGTCTGTGAATCATGGACAGTCTTATCAATTGATCAGTATCCAACCCAGGTGAGCTCACATCCTCTGCACCATCAAGACACAGGATGTTCTAAAGCTGCAGCTCACTGGAGAATGGAGACTTTGTATAGCTAATGCAGTGTATCAGTCATGTATTGTATGTATGTATGTATGTGGGTTTGCATTTTCTTGACATAATCAGGACATTGCACTTATTCAACCTTTGCCTAAACTGGAGAAATGGACTGTCCTCCAACATGTTGTGGATGGGTCATCGGAGGAAAACAAATATTTGAGTCAATGTGACGATAATATCTAACATCATAACTATGTCTGTATCCAAATGGGCTTTCGGTGTCTCACGGAAACTGAAAATTCTGACGACTGAGGAACTGAAAGGAAGTGAACTGTAAATAAGGACCGTTAATAAGGACTGTTGAAATGTATCGCCCAAAAAAGACGTGTACAGCTGACTTTTTGTGTTACGGGCCTGTGCTTACAGCTGATGCCTGTTTTTGTTTTTGTTTATTTTTTTGAGCTGCGAGTCTTTGAGAATCTATTCTCTCTCTGTCTGTCTCTGGGGAGGAATGTTTTCAAAGATGATGTTGACAACAATGATAATGATTACGACGAAGGCCGGTGATATGGAAAAAAAACAGAATAAAGCCTGATTTTGCACAGTTTTATATACAGTTTCTTTTTTCTTTGACGTCTCTGTGGAAAAAGAGTGAAATGTGTGAGTGCCTGCAGTTTGAGCAGAAGGGGGCACTGGCACTCCACCAACACACACTACATCCTCTACATTCTCTTAGTCGGCTTTGTCAGATGAGGGTCTGTGGACCTTTCCGGTATGACTGTGAGGGTCGGTTACCTCATGGCAAAATATTTATGGAGCATGCCCTGCATTTTATAACTGGTCAGTGCGGCTTTGGACCCTTTATTCCTACAGAAGAATATTACCCCAGGTTGAAATAGAAACCAATGACACGCAGGTGAAAAGATTATGAATACATGTACTGTGCAAGATTGAAAGCTGCAGAGTTGCAGGGGGATATTTGGCCATAACATATACAAGTCCTGACGTCATTAGTGGATAGTCTATAGGTACTACGTTACAGCCAAATAAAAGTGCTTGATTACTTCCCCTGGGAAGTATCACAGAGCAAAGGAGGAATTTTGCAGCTTGCTAACACAATATCACAAATTCAGATGTGTCTACTTTCATCAGAATTTCTCAGATCGAATCTCTCCTGGTTTAAAGAGAGTTCACATCTCAGAGAGCGGTTCACTAATAGTTGTTGACACATTATCTCTCTCGGAGCACTCTCCACGGTCAAACCAGCAGACCACATCTCTTTGCTAATCTGCTCCGAAAGTCTGGTCTGGTCTGATGGCTGTTTTGGCACCAGAGGCCGTGTGTGTGCACCACAAGTGCTGGGTGAGTGGAGAGTGGGCACAATCATAGAGCTGAAGCACTCATGGACCTTTGATAAGCACTTTATGTGTGTAATGGTAGTTGGACCGATGCTGACCCATTTTACTGGGCTGGGTCCTGATAAGTCTATATGACCAACAGATGATGTGTAATGTTCATGTGTTACTAGGATCTCGGAACCCTGGGCCTCATGTTGGACATGGTCCCCTGTTTTGGCTTTGTCCCACATTACCCAGCCAGCTGGCTGGTGGCACAACTACACATTCCTTTTTTTCCTTGTGTAATGCAACCACCCACCACTGAGGGGAGCTCTGGTGTTATTGTGCTGTCGCTTTCAACAGCTTTCTTTGCATACTTAACACCTTCTGGCATATATTGCATTAGCACAAACACACACACACACACACACACACACAGCCAGGTAAACACACACACAGTTGTTGTTTGGTTGGATAGAGAAGTAGTGACAGGAGGGCAGACGGTCACCGAGGATGTCTGGCATGCAGTGGATGCGACTTCTCGTAGCCTCCCGCTCTCCTGTCTCTGTAATAAGTGTGACCGTTTGATTCCGGCACAAAAGCAGGAGCAATTACTGGGAGTTGTTTAATCACCCACACTTTTATTGAGCTTGGGGTCTCTTAGCTTGCAGTGTGGGGCCCTGTCATCGGCAGCAGCAGGCGACAGGAGTGACAGAGAAGGTCATCGGTTTAAGGCAAAGGGGTCTCGTTTGAGTTAAGACTTCGCAGTCTGCGCTTCAGCGTCCCTGGGGACAGAGACAAAGAGGCAGGTGAGACCAGACAACAGGCAGGCAAGCCAGGAAGATGGACTAGAAGAGAAAGAGTAGAGGGCGGAATTTGGGGAACGCATTAGAATCCTTTTATTCCCCTAAGTGGGATGGATATGGTGAAGTTGTTCTCGGTGTCTGGGCTGGAGATACAGCGAAAATTTATGCAGCGTCACTAAACAACAGACATATTCAAGCACATGACAGTGTGGTTGCACTTGTTGAGCAGGTGTGGTGGATTCCCAGCAAAGGGTTTGAGCCACAATTTAATGATTTTGATATGCTTGAAATCAGTTACAGAATGAACAAAAAAAAAACCAGACATCGGCCAGATTACTGATGCATCGACTGTGAGGACTGTGTGTGTATTGTGAGTGCATCGATTGCATACAAAATATGTTTCTTTAAACACAGAGAGAGGGAGAGAAGAAAAACAACTAAATTCGATTTTTCCTGCTTTACAGTCAGTCCGGAGACCCGGTGAGCCCATGCTCCCATTCAAAACAGTAGCGAGTTCTGTGTGTGCCAGTGCTTTTTATTGATATTTCATCCTGAGTGTTACTCTGTATTTGTGTGCATGTGGAGTGCCTCCTCCGCCTCTTCCCTGAATATGAATGATGGAGTACAAGTCCCTGTCTGATCCTTGCAAGATGGCAAGGATGGTGGTGGCAAGTGAGGACGGCAAAGAAGAAGTGTGTGTGTGTGTGTGTGTGTGTGTGTGTGTGTGTGTGTGTGTCGGAGGTGCTGATGGTGGTGATGTCTGGTCAAGGAAAGGGGGTGGTTGTTTTCCAAACTGGAAATGAACAGCACCACTGTGTGGTGACCAAGCGGAGCGGGTGTGAGG